>JAQQPU010017633.1:7735-18440 GCA_029168905.1 Artemia sp. Kazakhstan ARC1039
TTTTTACGATATGAGGAGACAATGAGGCTATGTGACATCCAGGGGCAAATAGGGATATTTTTCCGGTTAGGTTTACGAATAGGAAAAGTTGAATGGATAATCTCACTTAGCCTTTGCGCAAAACCATTTGTGGCAGAATTTACCTCGTGACAATTTAAGACATCGGACCAGTCAGTGGTTTTTAGGCAATCGATGAAATGGTTTATATTTGCAGAACTGTAGTTTCGAGTAGGTGTTGGGATATTAATTCTAGACCGTAGAGGTAGTGGTTGCGAAGGTAGAGACAAGTAAATAGGAAAATGGTCTGACAGATCCGAAAATACTATATTTGAGGACAGGTCATTTCCCAGGGAAGTGGATACAAAAATGTTGTCAATTAATGTTGAAGTTGATCTCACAGGATCGACTCTACTGGGGAAAAAAATTGTGGGCAGAAGACCACTCGCGGTTACCGATTCAAAAAAAGTGTCAGATTCAATATTTTTACCAACATTGAGTAGGTTGCAATTAAAGTCCCCAAGAACTATTGCCTTTTTATGGGGTAGGTTAATAAAATTAGAAAAATCATCAAACAGATTACAAAAACATGAGGTCGGAAATGGAGGATGTTTATAAAATAAGGAGAGTATATAGGAATTTTGGCCGATAACTATGTTTACAATTATTGAATAAATACATCTGAGATTTAGTTGTGTAGAGAAAATAGATTCGCACTCTGATAGCCTGGTAAAATTTACATTCGAACGGATGTAAAGTGAGATACCACCAGAACACTTAGTCAATCTCCTGGGCATATGGATTATTTGGTAACCAGGGAGTAAAAAATCACTTGTGTCATCATTATCGGAAAGCCATGTCTCTGTTAATCCTATTACATCGAAAGGGCAGACACCATTAATTAAAATTAAATCTTTAAACTTGAGCCACTTATCCCGGATGCTTCTGATGTTGAAACAAAGAACATTAAGGGAATTATTATTTACTAGTTTTGGCTTCACATTAGTAGCAAAATCGAAAATATCAAGGTATTTACAACTAGCATTTGTTAAGGTACCAGGGGGGCTGCTTATAGGGTTGGCATGCTGATTATCATCTATATCGGGATAATTAAAAACAATGTTATTGGAAAGGGATAAATTAGTTAAAAACGAAAAGTCACACATTAAATAGTCGTGAGGCGTTCTGATTGTGACTCAATCAGCCTATGTTGGCTTAAAACACTCTCAATTTGAATTTCTGCTTCGGAAACTATGGTCTCGCCAAAGTGAGTTTTTGCCAAATTCTTCAGAATAATGCATTTCAACTGATTGGGTAACTCTAATTGGGAGATGAGCATAGAGGTAACTGTAAAGCTGGCTAATTAAAAGTACACGTTTGATTCATCTTCCAAAGCATTTGGAGAAACTGTGTGAAATCTGTGGGGAGTAATTCCAGGTAGCTTTGTCGGTCTTGATGTCTTTCCTTGCGTAGGATTTTCCGAAAGGGGGTTCTTCAGGTTTTTTTTGGGGGCACTTGCTATCAAGGGGAACCATGCATTAGTTTTGTCTCGGATGAGATTATTCTGAAAACTTTCAACACTAGGGGAAGCATTGGGAACTCTTGGTGTCCTGGGGGCTGCTGGTTGCCTGGGGCCTGTTGGTGGTTCAGGGGCTGTTGGTGGTTCAGGGGCTGTTGGTTGCCTGAGGCCTGTTGGGGGACGGGGGACTCTTGGTGTCCTTGGGACTTGCATTGCTACAAAAGGGATTGGAAGTTGTTGCTCTTTTGCTATTCTTAGTATCTCTGTCCTTTGTTTATATTTGGGACAGCTTCCTTTATCTAGGGACTGGTGTTTGCCCTTACAATTAGTACATATTGGGTCAAATTGACAGTTTGACTCATTATGGTCCTTGCCAAGGCAAATCTTACAAATGTTGGAATCCTCTCTACAGTATTTATCTGAGTGACCAAGCTTTAGACATTTAATACACTGTAATGGCTTTTCTTTGTAAGGCTTGAAAGATTTTTGTTGGCCAAAGAGGAACACTTTGTCAATATTAAATTGTCCTTGAAGCTCAAACAACACAGTTTTAAAGTTTGAGGTTTCAGTGGTTTCGCGACCAAGGGTATGAACACTAGAGACCGGAATGCATTCACCTTTTCCATTCATCAATGCTTCCATCAGGTCCGAGTTTAGAAATGATTTAGGGATATTGTAGAGCACTATCTTTGTTTTTATTGGGCTTGGGGACCACAGGTGGGCTGTGACAACAACATTTTCAACACTTTTTAGCTCCATTACCTTTTTCACTGATGTTGGATCGTTCAAAAGGATATCTAGGGATCCTGATCTGTTTATATTCATATTAAAGTTGCATCGAATGGTCTTGAAGAGGGAAACTCGCAACTTTGGTAGATCACGGTTGGTAAACAAGCAATTATCAGATTGGGGAACTAGTTGAATAATTACCGGGGAATCGGCTGGATTTCTTGAAGAGTTGTTCGTGGTATCGGTTAGATGTATTATTGCTGAATCTGGTGGACTTTTTGTTCTCTGTCTTCTACGCTTAGCCGAGTTTACTATCTTAAAGTCTTCTGCATCTTTTTCAGTATCAGTTGTTGAGGGGGATGGACATTGGGTGGTATCCATGTTTAGGGTATGAATACTCTTCAGAGAGGTCGCTGGTACATTCGCAGCTTTAGGGGGGGTTCTAGCAAGGGCTTTTGAAGATGGTTGAAATGGTGACTTACTCATATCCCTATCAGGAGGTTGTTTTGGAGGCTCCTTTTTTCCAAACATTTGAGCTATTCAAACTCACAAATTCGAACACTAATTAGAAATTGTTTCACAATAAATTCAAAATAATCAACAATAACGAGAAAAGTACCAGTAATCTGGTTTAGTGTTTACTAATCAGTTGCCAAAAATTTAAATGTTCACTATTTTAACAAAGTTAAATAGATTAATGGGCCACCTTAAGTCAAAGTATCCACAAGTCTTATCCAAGACAGGAATTATTCACGTTTTGAACATTCCTGAACATTCTTGTTTACTGTACACCAAACTAACTAAATGTATATTTATCCATGCTATACTCTTAATAGCCACTTCTTCTGTTTCAGCACTTAGAGGAACAACTTAAACATAAACACAGCGTGGCCTGGAGAATAAACAATGCAGATCTGCCTGATCATAGGAAAAAGGAGAGACTAGAGATTTCTGTACTCGCTTTGGCGGCAGCAAAGTATGATTCTTTACCTACGGCAGAAGGTACAAATCTTTGCTATTATACGAGGATTAATTGTAGTTTATATTATTAAATATTTTCTTGACAAAATGAAGAAAATTTTGTTGTTTTTTTCGAATTGACATGCTACCACTTTGTGGCGTGAAAAAATGACCAAGAGAGGTAACAACTTGTTACCTATTGGCTAATAGCTTGATGCAAGATTGGTGTTGAATAGCTCCGGGGTCATGAGGACCGAAAAGAAATTTTAGTTTATTCTTAAGGGGGTACCGACTAATTATGATTTGGTAATCTTTAAGGAATGTGACGGTGTTATTGACAATAACATTTGGGGAAATACCTGTTGGTGAAGATTACCTTTGCTTATGCTGTACCCCAGAGTAATAGCCTACAGCTTATGCTCAAGGTGGGTTTTGAATTCTTCTGGGTCTCTGAATTCCTTAATTATCAGTTGCCCAATCGCCATAATTGTCAGTTGCCCAACCACATGAAAGTCAAATATGATAAGTCAATAAAATACAGAGCTGCTCCAGCCCTTATTTATCATCCAGTTATTCTCCCTGTGAAGTTGATCCAACTCTGCTAATTGTGACGGTATCCACGTATTGTATAGCCTATAATTTTGTGTTCTGCAGGATGTCTTGAGCAAACATGTTATTGATGATGACGTTAGATTCTACTCTGAGCAATTTTAATTCTGTACCGTCTATTTTCTGTGCTTTATTGGACTTGAGGGATTTCAAAGCGGGTTCTACCTCTGACCTTAAGAGTGGTGGGGATGGCTCCTCATTTGTTTATGCTGAAAACATCTGAAGAACTTTAGGATCTGGATCTACTGTGATAGCTAGCTTTTCCTAGAAATTTTTTTCCAGTGATCTCAGATCCCAGCACAAATGCTAATATTGTGCCCATTTTTATTTAAAAGATCCATGTGCTTTGCATCTTTATGATTTTCTAGGTCTTTAGCATACTTGAACATGTAGTAAGGAACATGAGTTACCCCTTTAGAAATTGTCTTCGAACGGCTATATAATCTAAACCAGTATATAATCTATTTTGTTGGCAGTCCTTCAATCTTAGGACCACAAAGTGACTTTCCTCTTTCAATGGTGTTTGGGCACTGTATTTGTCAAAAAAAATAGTTATCTCGGCGAAATTCACTGAGTCGCTTTCCTCTGCTCTGGACCTGTCTGATTTCCAGTGTCACTTCCGAAGATGGTATTGAATTCTCCATGAACTATAACCAAATCTTTCTTTGGAATGGTGTCAACAAGGCTCTGAAGCTGAGAGTAAAAATGTTAAGATTCCTCAACCGGTTCTGACGAATTAGGAGCATGGACTTGCGCTAAAGAAAGTCTGCTGAACTTACTTTTGAGCTGGATCATCATCAATCTTTCCGAGATAGACACCACGGACACTAAGTATTGCCTTTGTGTTTTCGTCAGTAAAAAGCCGACTCTTAGCCTGGACACTCCATCTTGTCTGTCATAGAGTAGAAAGGTTGTGTCACCGTTCGGTTCTTCGCTGTTACGTAGTAGATGTGTGTCTGAGACACAAATGATATCTCACTTGCATCATCTTGGTTCGGAGAAGAACAAACCCAGAGGGTCTTTCTTTCCTGGTTTCACAAGTGTCCAAAGGTTTTATATTTTGGTTTAAGATTCTGGTTGTAAGTCTTGTACACAAAACTGGTCTATCTTCTGTTTGAGATGGACTGATAAAAATGCTTACTACATGGGCTTTCAACGCTGTTGGCTGTCAATACATCGTTTGTCCTGAATGTAATAACTTGTTTGCCGTATTTTGGACGCAATAGCTGTAGTTTATGATCTCGTTAATTGCCCAACCATGATCTATAAAGAGGAAAAGTTTCTAGGCTGACCTTGAAGCAACAGCAAGCTACTCCCCTTGGCTTCTAGCAGGGACCGTTGCCACCCTCATGTATATCTTTTGTCTTTTAAAAGTTGTCCTCCTGGAGAGGATTCTCTTATGATGGTATCCTGCAGTACCATGCAATCTAATCTACTGCTGAGATAAGGTTTGCAGCTTATGGGACATGTACACACACTGGTTGGCCCAGTTCAGTCTGTATCAGAGGGGTTTTCTTCGCCCTCCATCTGTATTTATGACCCCCGCGTGAGGGTGCCCTCGTTTCAATTTAAGGACCCTCAGGGGCTAGGTCCCCTCATGGTCCACGCCTTTTACAGAACGAAGGTGCCCTACTATCACGATATTATCAATAGTCTGGAAAATAGTTTTTGGAACTTTTAAAATAGTAACAAAAGTGAGCATACCCTACAGCTTAATTAGAAATATTTTCTCAATTCGAAAATTCGAGTGTTGTTGGTTTACTTACTTTTATTTATTACTACTACTAACAATTCACTGCAACAACAAGCCGGCTGAGGGCGACACAGCTACACATGCTTATCCTCCATCCCAATTCATTCAAAGCCATCCTCTTTACACCCTCCCAGGAATTTTCCATTGCCTTTAAATCTTTCTTTATGATATTAAATAAAAAAAAACAAGTTTTTTTTAATGAAAGTAAGAAGCGACATTATAACTTGAAACAAACAGAAATTATTCCGTATATGAAAGGGGCTGTCCCATCCTCAACGCCTCGATCTTTACGCTAAAGTTTTTTTTTATTTAAAAAAAATAAATCTTTGTGACATAGATGAACTTTAGGGTAAAGAGCTAGGCATTGAGGAGGGTCCTAGGCTTGTTGAAAAAAAAAACAATAAAATGGAAAACAGATCAGTGGTACCGATGAAAAAAAGTGATTTTCCTTGGTGTTCAAGGTGGAGAACTGTAATTATCCTAAAAAAGGTTTTCAACCATGATTATTCCAATGGTACACTTTTGTTTCGATTTGACTCCATTTTGAAGGGGTTTAAGGCTCTTTTTCGAAATCACCATAAATCTCTTTTCGCAATAAATTACTTCTAAGAGTAACTGAAACAATAGTTACCATTCCTGATTCAGTGTCAAATCACATTTTATCTCACTAGACAGTTTTTTTGAAAACGCATTTTTTAACTTTTAGTTACTATGGGCTGTGGTTCACTCTTTACTAGGTTGCAGCTGCCGCTGCAACCACAACATCACGCTTTTTAACCAGTATTCCTAGCTTTCTTCCTTAAATCACCATCAGAAACTCTTATTGTTTATCTCCTTTAAATTAAATATGACGTGAGGCAATCAACGATATTTACTAATAAAAATAACAAAAAAACATAGTACCCTTTGCTATTGCAACAGTTTTTAAATTTTAAATTTGAATATTTGACTAATCGGTTTTTGACATAAAGGCTTAGGTTTCTTTACTTTTTTCTTTTTTTTTCGTCAATAAGTCAATAATTTCCCCAATGTTGTATTATTTTGCTGGTAAGCAAAACTTTACTTTTGCTTCTAAATGAATGTTTGAAATTTATGTTATTATTAATTCCGGTCAATTGAATTTTTCATTTACCAAAAAAACATAACAGCTATATTACTAATAACCATTCCAAAAAGATACAAAAAAGCACTTGCGACGGTGTGGCTACTTAAATTTAAAAAAGTAATTAGCTAAACAAAAAATAATAATAATAAAATCAGATCAAATAAATAAAAATGAGTTAATTATATAACCAAAATAAAAACTATAACCAATCTCTCATCAACCATTTGACCATAATAATAATAATAGGAACAACAATAGCAATAATAAACAAATAAATATAAACTACGAACCTTTTCCTTATAAATATTTTTTCAAATTATTTTTAATTAACCCAAGGTGCTCAGCCACCCAAACGTTCTCTGGAATGGAGTTCCATACACGGGGCCCTGAAAATCTAATAGGAGAACTGGCCCTGGTTCCAATTCGACTTCTATGTGACAGAACAAAATTATCAGCATGACGAGTGTCATAACTTAGTAGTGACCTATTGTTACTAAAATAGTCATGAAAATGATCAGGATTTACAGCCTTTCAACGCTCGGATGCGAAAATTCCAAACTGGTTTTCACGCAACTGTCCTACATCAAGCCCTTGTAATTTGTTGAAGCAAGTTGAAGATAATGTTAGTAGTAACCTAGGTGCTAATCCTAATTACACATACAATTACACAAGAACTATACATGAAAAACCCATGCCTTTGACACTGTATTTACACGTGAACATTTTGAAAAGCTGCCAAGGTTTTTGTTATTGTTGTCAATTGCACAATGAATGTACCGTTAGACGTAGACATTTTTTAGGAGCCAATCAGAGACATTAGAGGTTGTTCAATATACGATAACTTGATTTGTGGTTGGGATTTGAATAAAAGGAATGGTTTTCACTACAATTCATATTAGTAAGAGAATTGAATTCAGAGAGAATAGTTTATTTGAGAGGATATTAGTGGAGAAAAAATGAGCGGTGCATTTACATTATTGGAGATTAATGATGGAACCGGCAGCAGCAGCAATGATATACGAGTACCCAATGTGGCTGTGGAAATAACCGCTGGCTGTAGACTATCCCTTGAATGGGACAGTATGTATGCTAGATACGTGATATCATTAAGCAAGTTTAAGCAGGAGGAGTAACTATGTTTTGCTGGAAAAGTGAATATTCTCCATATAAATAAACTTTGGTCAGTATTAGATGTCCTATCGAAATATATTGATGAGAACAAAATGCATCAGTGAATATTATTATTGTAATTATGTTCAATAAAATTGTTTCTAAATCAAAGGTATTTTTCTTTCTATAGTAGACTAGCGTATATTTTTTAGAGTAGAAAAAGAAATTCTGGTTAGTCTGTAGTTGGTTGTGAGAGTGTTAGGGCTCTAAAAAATAGATAGATTTGAGAAAGAGCGAATCATGAGGAATCTAGTGTTTTTGGAAAATCATTTGATTCTAGATGACGATTTTCTAGAGTTGCCTATTCAAAGGAAGATATTTTCTCGGGGAATGCTTGTCGATATAATGAAAACTGATTCTCCATCATTAGACTATTGTATGAAACTTCTAAGTCGTGGTCCAAATGCATTTACACAATTTATTGAGATATTGATCACGACACGGCAAAATGAAATTGTGGATATGCTTTTAAACATTAATTTAGAAATTTAGGACTTTTTTTCATGAGAAAGATGGTGCTCGAGGATGATTTACTCCTCTCTCTCTCTATCTCAGACAATTTTTTGTTGTTGCTAGCTCAGTTTCATTGTGGCAGTGAGAGTGTCAACACATGAAAAAATGTTCCATACATGTCCGCTATGTATGTACACACTGGGCAGCTGGTATCATGTGAGAATTGCACAATGATTGATGAGTATGATGAAAAGTGTAGATTATGCAACCCGTGTAAATTGCATAGAGGATATGCTGTACAAATTAAAGGTTGTAATTCCTGTCTTGATGAGGTGTGTGACTCTCATCCTAGAGGCCACCTATGCTCCAATTGCCATTATGATAAATGTAATCAGTGGGAGAATACATACCCCGGTATGATTGGAAAGAATCCTAACCGTGATTTTAGTTTATTGCTACGAGATTGGTATCGTCGTGGTTTTAGATTGTTCTGGGAGGAGGAGCCGGGAATGCGATTCAACTGTTGGAGCAGCAAAAGAATATGGTTTCTACGTCATCGTTGTGAAGACAATGGGTCTTATGATTATAAACCTACTGATTTTTATTTGGCTGTGACGGAATGTGATTCGACACTTGAGGAAACTGTTTGTGAAATTGCTTCAAATAGGCAAATTGAAACATGTGAATTCTATAGAATGAATGAGAATAGTATCATTGACTATACAAAGAGATATGACAAGAGTGAAGTCACACTCTATTGTAGAAAATGTGACCCCGACATTGCAGTACATCAGGATCAGCACACTGTGAATTCAGATAATCTACCTACACTAGTTGTTGTCGACAAATACCTATACCTAGTAGAAGATGAAATCTAAAGAGTAGAAAAGTCGTTTTATCATGTATATAAATTTTTATCATTTATTAATAAACAATTTCACATACATTTTTAGAACATTTTATTCGTAGGGCACTAAAATCAATATTAAATATGCTTTTAAGTATATTTTCCACTAGAAAGTCGTTCAATCGAGGTAAGTCAACGTAGATGTCAAGAAACTGCTTGTAGGTGTAGCCACGACATCTGAACATGAAAAAGAGTAGTGCATGAAAGCCACGTGTCTTAGTCGTTAAATCTTGTACTCTTCGTTGATTTTGAATAATGGTTTTCCCACTGCTTTCAATAAAGTTGCTGATGTATGGCGTGTAGAATTTATACGATAGGCCAAGAGGATCAAAAAAATCAATATTCTTCGCTGTTTGAAAGATGCATAGCCAATGGCCGGTCTTCAAAGTCGATGGACTGCTATTAACAATGATTAAGGTATTGTTAACACTTTGAATTTTTTCAATGAAGTCCGAAGGTATGCAATAGAACTTGTACTGGGACATGTATGGATCCATACTAAATACGTTGATTATTTGGTTTGTGTTCATGGTGCTAGGTCTAGTAGAACACTGCCGTCGGGTGTGATTTCTCAATAGGTTTTAAATTGACTCAATGATATTAGCGTGATACTCTCAGTCAAAGCATCGGCAAATGTACACTCTAAACGTACATTTCCTGTTCGTACTATGCTCATATCTTGAGTCCCCGACAAGTCCAAAACAATTACCCCATGATTTTTTGAAAACATTGAATCGGTTATTCCATTTTCAAATAGTTGAGAGTCATGATCTAGGGATTGCATGGTCAACTCGTACAGAGTTCTATAGGATTTTTGTCAAATGATAGAGTATACATTGGAATACCATTCACTTTGCACACAAGGCTAGATAGACCGAAAAAATTAAAATCATGGGGGGATTCAGTCCAGGATCCATTAGCACTGCCACTCTTCACAAAGACCAAAGCCAATTTTGATGGAATTTCTCCATTGATAAATGATGAATCGCTTTAGCTACGAGAGCCGGTGGCAATGTGACGTTGATTGGTGATCGTATGGGGGACAAGAAGTTTAATGTTGTTGCCATTGGCTCTTAGCTTTTCCACTGCCAATGCAACAGAGCTCATAACTTGTTGTTTTCGGACGTGGAGAATTGCCGATGTGATAATGACATTTGCATCGGGTGCTGCAGGAAGTGTTTTGCTCAAAATGAAATTTGATGGGGCCAGCTGTAACTTTATGTCAATCTTGACATTGGGGGTAGCCATTGGGATATATTGAATATCTCATGATATAATTTCCCAACCAGATGATACTCCTGGGTCACTGCAGTAGTCAACTCGCCGTCAGTATCAACACCTGATCGATATTCATAGCCCAATGATTGTCCTCTCAACTCCTTGTATGCCTTTGGTGTCATCATCATAAATTGTATGTAGCTTGCATATTTTGATACATTATTGCTAGTGCTCACCAATGTTCCATTAATAAATGCATTAATTTGTTTGAATAGGTTGTGTAGA
>JAQQPU010017635.1:2334-14625 GCA_029168905.1 Artemia sp. Kazakhstan ARC1039
GACAAAAAATGTCAGAATAGTATTATCTGGCAGTAATGGATGCACAATCATTACGTAAAGTGTGTGCTGTCATTAAGTAAATGAACAAAAAAGTATTACTTGACACTGTTGTAAATCATTACGTAAGGTGTGTACCGCCATTAAGCTAATGAAAAAAGAATGCTTTAGGGGTTTCGGGTGTCGTTACGTTAGTAGCGGGGATTCCCCCATGAGTTCCTCTGGTAGGGTTACAGAAAATTGCGTCAAGCATATTAGACCTGTCTGTTTGAAATGGGGTAAGTCGTATGACGTCATTGGAGTCCAAAGGGGTGTGTCATGGTGTCTTACCAAGTTTGTTTCCTTTAATAGAACATGTGGCTGCGATGTGCAGGTGTGAGGGGCTGGTAGCTCCACTTATCTAGAGGCGAGGTCGTGGCGCGTGGTATGACATGCGCCAGAAAGGAGGGTGTGCACCGTGACTTCAGAGGGCATGTGCTAGAAACATGGATGCGGGGTTAGGAGGTTATCATTAAAACTTGTGTATTATACGGACACCCTTCCAAGTAACTGAAACACCTGGGAATTTCACCTGGAAATAGGATATGCGCTTAGACCCTTGCCAGGGCTGTCATAGAAATTCAAGTAACCTGACCTAAGCTTTGAACTCTTTCCAGCAAGAAACAGGGATGCCGTGACGTCACAGGGCATGCCGTAGTCATTCAATGTTATTTTCCCTATGGTTGCCGTGACGTCAGAAGGCATGCGCTAGAAACATAGGTGAGGGGTGAGGAGCTTATCATTAAAAATTGCGTATTATACAGACCACATTCCAAGCAGTTGAAACACCTGGGAATTCTACCTAAACTTGCAACACCTGGTCGTGCCAAATCTTGCCTGGGTGGAAATTTCACCTAAAATTGCAACATCTGGTCACCAAAAGAGAAAATCACCGTTAAATATTCTTCTTGAAACTATGGAAGAAAGGAGTAGTCCATATGGGTCCCTGAGAAGTAATCATGGCCCCACTACTGCTCCCGCCAAGCCCTCAAATATAATATATCTTACCGTATATTCCAAAAGTCACTATAAATAAAAAAAGCTTTCAAACAAATTGATTTGTATTCTACATATCAATGCAAGAAATAGTTAATACCTTCCTTAGACCTTAGATCCTCCGCTGCCTCCGGAGATGCTTAGGGCATCCAAGAAGATTTGCCAGTCATCTCTCATTGCTACGGCCGCCCAGACATCTCCCTATTCAGGTTGGATTGAGGCATTGAGGTTTGCGAGGTCAGCCTGGTAGCTGCATCGTAGGGTATTTTTAGGGCACCCTCTTCTTCTGGTACCACGTGGCTGCCACTGAAGGACGACATTCGGTAGTCGAGATTCAGACATGCTGATCACATGACCAAGGTATGTCCACTTCCCATATTTGATCACTTTGGTTACTAGTGGCTGTGATGTTTTCTGTCGTAAAGTAGCGTGTGTTACTTTTTTTTACCAGTGAATATTTAGAATGCGCCTTTAGCAAATGTTTCGAACGTGAGAAGTTTCGTTTCAAGTATTTGATCTCTGTGCCAAGTTTCAGAGCCATAGCAAAGCGTTGAGAGGACGTTGTTGTTTAACAGTCTCAGCTTGAGTTGGAGAGAGTACTTCTAGCTGCGCCAAATTTGAGACAGTTTCCTGAAAGATGAATTAGCCAGGCCAATTCTTAACTTGACTTCTCGCTGACACGATCCCTAATTGTGGATGGTACTTCTTAAGTACTTGAACTCTACGACTTGTTCTATCGTCTGGTTATTGCATCGGAGGTCGAATGGAGATACAGCGTTCGCCATACTTTTTTTTTGTATCTATCTTAAGGCCAAAAGGTTGGGCAGCGTCCCTGACTTGGTTAAGGTAATGCTGGAGCTTTTGTTTGCAGGACTCTAGGAGGCTGATATCGTCAGCAAAATCAACATCTCCGAGTCCCTTATTATCCAAAACTGGATCCCATGTCTATCGTAGGTCCAGAGAATATAATCAATGACAAGACTAAATAGCAGTAGTGATAGTACATAGCTTTATTTCACCCCTGTAATGATACGAAAGTAACGAATACTCCTGTCGTTTTGTTGGTATTTATCTTAAGGCCGAAAGGTTCGGCAGCGTCCCTGACTTGGTTAATGTAATTCTGGAGCTTTTATTTGCATGACACTAGGAGGCTGATATCGTCAGCGAGATAAACATCTCCGAGTCTCTTATTATCCAACTGGATCCCATGTCCATCCTAGGTCCAGAGAATATAATTAATGATAAGAATAAATAGCAGTGGTGGTAGCACACACCCTTGTTTAACCCCTGTAATGATACGAAAGTAACGGGTACTCTCGTCACTTGTCTTCACGCAGCATTCTCTGTCTTCGTAGAAGGCTTCAATGATTCAAATGAGCCTATCAGGAATACCGTAGTCTTTCTCGAAGTCTAGAAAGACCAAATATAGCTTATTGCGCAATTCATTCACTTCTTCTAGCAGCATTCTAAGAGTAAATACAAGATCAGCGCATGATTGGTTTGGCCGGAATCCATGCTGCTCCTCTCGGAGATGTTCGTTCAAGGCTATTTTGATTCTGTTAAGGAGTATAGTCGGTAATAGTTTGCTAGGTATAGATACAAGGCTGATACCTCTCCAATTTCACACTTTGCAACGTCACCTTTTTTAAACATTTTGACGAGAGTACTTTTTGTGCAATCCTTAGGAATTTCTTTTGTTCTCCAAACTATAGTGAAAACGTGGTCCACACAGTTATTCATGCAGCTACTGTGCATTTAATCATTTTAGCCACAATTTGGTCTTCCCCAGGGGACTTTCCGGACTTCAGCTTCTTAGCCGCCTTTAGTATCTCAACACCAGAGGGTACTTTAATATCGACGGCTATATTTAGGAATGGCGTGTCTGGTATATCTGGAGGATCAGCAGGTGGTGGTCTGTTTAATAGTTTTTCAAACTGCTTCGCCCAAGCTTCGTTCAAATTATTAGGGTCAGTAAGAAGTTGTCCAAACTCATCTTTGACAGGTCCATCTATCTTTGGACGTATTTCAACTATTTCATTGGTGATGCAGTACACTGACCGAGATTCTCCCCGTCTAGAAGCTTCTTCAGCCTTCTGAGCCTTCTGTTCAAGGCTACGGCATTTAACAGCACGGATGTTCTTCTTTATAGCCTTATCAAGCATAACATACTCTAGTTCAAGAGGGTGTATCGCATCAGGAGAAAGAGTGTTGAGAAGAGATTTCTTCTTGTCAGCCCTTTTCGCGATCAGATCCCACGATTCGACGGAGATCCATTCATCATTTGGCAACTTTCTCATATCAAGCGTTTCGTAGGCAGTATCATTGTAGGTTTTTCTGATAGCAGTCCAAGCTGTCTCTGGATCTTCATCTAGTAGCAGACCCAGGGTTTCAAATCTGTTGGTGAGTTTTTTCACAAACTGTGACCGAATTTCTAAGTCACTCAGTTTTTTTGCAGTCATAGGGCCGTTGCTTAGCTCTCCTCACCTTTGTCGGGGCTGACAACCTTATTCAGATTTTTGTGGCCATCAGGCTATGGTCAAAGAAGATATCAGCGCCTCTAATTGCACGCACGTCACATAGCGACGTCTGCCACTTCTTACCAATAAGAAAGTGGTCAATGTGGTTTTTATGCGTCCATTAGGTGAAGTCCAGGAGTACTTGTGTATATCTTTATGGGCAAAGAGAGTGCCGCCAACAACCAGGCCGAAGGACTGAGCCATTTCAATAAGGAGCTCTTCATTTTCGTTTCGTTCTCCAAGACCGTGGTTGCTCAGGACGTCGACACAATATTCTCTATCGTTGCCAATCTTTGCGTTGAAATTCCCCATGACACACAGAATGTCATGTCTGGCTACATCTTTAAGGACAGATGTCAGTTCATTGCAGAAGGTCTTTTTCTGCTCGTCTGTGGCTTCGTTAGTGGGTGCATAGCCATCAATCAGGGTCATTTTGGCCTGTTTCTCATGGAATCGAGCAGTCATAATGCGGCTGCTCATGGGTTTCCAGCTAATCAGAGATTTTGTCACAGGTTTTTAAATAACTACAGCCACTCTAGCTTCTCGTCGTGTCTCATGGCCGCTGAAGATTATAGTGTTTCCACCGCTGAGCAGTTGCTTTCCATTTCCCGGCCATTGCACTTCCGAGAGGGCCATGATGTCTAGCCGATAGCGGGTCATCTCCTTCTCTAGCTGTTCCACCTTCGACAGCTGTGCTAGCGTCCGAACGTTCCAAAATCCAATTTTTAGTGGTATTTTTGCATTCAAAAATCTTGTCCGTTCGGCGGGTGCAGGGGTCGTCGTTGAAAAGGGAATACCGATTATATTTTCCTTGGATATCTCTTATAGCATAATTTTTTTGTTCCAGGGGCAGATTGCTAAAACACTGCAAAACTCTCCTCCTTTATCCAGGCTTGAGACTGGCTGTAATTACTTGCAGGTGGAGTTAATACATACAGAAACATTAATTTATTTGCAATTTCAATTTCTAAGGTAAATCTAGATTTTTTGCATATGTATTAAAGTGATCTTGAAAAATATTTAGTTAATCTTCCCCATGATTTCAGATTGATATTAGCCAAAGTTAAAATAGAAATTAATATAGATAACAGAGTCAAACTCAAAACCAGCAGAAGTTAATATGAATAAGGTTCAAAACCCCTATGGTTTCCACAAGCCAGAAAATAATTTGTACTTTACTGAAAAAAAAACAAATGAATATGCTTTCTCAATTTAATATACATATGCTGATATTTATTCCTTAAAATCGTAATTAATTTTTGATTTGTTAAGGTTATAAAAGTGAAAAAACTTAAAATATTATTTTTCATAAAGCACAAATTATGTTCTGGCTTGTAGAAAGCATAGGGGTTTTGAACCCTACTTATATTAATCTCTGCTGGTTTTGAGTTTGACTCTGTTAACTATTATAATTTCTGTTCGTTTTGGGTTTCATTTATTTATTGATACCGATTTGTGGTAGTTGTATGCTTGGTAGATTATTTGATTCTATTTTTGTTCATTTTTGACTTAATGGAGATCTTTACTTTTTTTGAAAAACTTATTCTATGGAAGTAGTTTTTTTTAATTAATTTCTGGTCGTTTTGTATTGACATAGTCTTTTTCAGGGAAAAAGAAAATAATAAATTGAATCTTTCCGGTTTTCCTTTAAGAATTTATAGTTTGGCCTGTTATCTATAAGCTGGAGAAACTTTTTCGGCAATTTTTAACAACATAAACTCTTCTGAAAACCATGACACAATTAGTGGTGTTTAATTTAGTCATATGCATCGTTTTAGTTGACCTAATAAATAAAAGCTAATACCATTCCCAAAAGTTATAATTATGCTCTTTCACATGTTGGAAACTCTATTGATTTAGTAAAATTTTAAGAGCAGAAGTAGTATTAGAAGTAGCCCCGAAAATTTGAACTTGATACCCTCAGTCGTTCTTGGTATATTGCTCAGATGTCTTATTAGCAACCAGCATAAAAACAGTGTTTTTTGGTTAATTTGAAAGCAACATTATGTTTTTAAGCATAATAAGCAAATTAAATAACTTTGAGGGGTGACATACCCAATAACCCTAGAGATATAGGTACTAGACCATTCAGCTATGCTGAAAAAAGTGGCTGCCTCAAAATTTTGATTGGAAGTGTTTGGAAATTTATCAGCTAAAGAGGAGGGCTGATTACCCTCCAATCACTTTTGACTCTTAAGAGAGCACTAGGCTAGAACTTTTAATTTTCAATCAATTTAGCTCCTTTCAAATATCAACATTATTGATGAAGGTAAGAAGGATGCCAACCTGCCATCCATATGCAGGTTGGCAAAAGGGTGTATCAGGAATATCTTAGGAACAGTTTCGTTTGTGAAATTAAACCTTACAACCCTTGTTGTAAGGGATGTTGAACTAACCAAAAGATAATATTTGAATCATAATACTAATGCTTCAACTCCTACAACTACTGCTACTATTACTATTACTGCAATAACATACTAATCTCTACAATCATCTTATTCTACTTATCTCTATAATTGTTTCAATACTCTCTATAATAACCTGGAGGTTTATTTCTTGTTTTCCTATTGCTTCTCCTAAGACTACTTGATTCTCCCCTCGAGCCTGCCTTAACCTCTATTTCCCCTTTATCTACTTCTACACTAACTAGACTAGGCTCCATTTGAACCACATGTTCCGGTTTTATTGCCGAATCTACTAGGACACTTGGCAAGACTATTTTAGCTGTTCTAGGGATCCCTTTGTCCTTGCCAACGCCTCCTATCGGATAACAATAAAGAAAACCTTCCTTCAGAAACAGGCCGTCAAAAATTTTCAACAGCCAAGGCACAAAATTGTTATCTGTCACTCCCCCTGGCATGGAACTCTTTTCCGCCCTGTCGACTTCTGGCACGGAACTCTTTTCCGCCCTGTCGACTTTTTTTTCTCTTGCACGTAACTCTTTTCCGCCCTGTCGACTTCTGGCACAGAACTCTTTTCCGCCCTGTCGACTATTTTTTCCTCTGGCACGGAACTCTTTTTCGCCCTATTGACCTCTGGCACGCTCTTTTCCGCCCTGTCGACTATTTTCCATGGTAACAAACCTGCAGGGTTTTCGAGGTTCGGTGATCCACCGCCTACCTCTCTCTTCACCCATGGGAGCTCAGACCTTCCTTTCCAAGGATCCTCTGAACCCGTTAACCGCTCAGCCCTTCCTTTCCCAGGATCCTCTGAAACCCGTTAACCACTTGTCCGTCGGTCGACCGTCGTCCGCCCCTTCACCAGCCTCATCTCTCTCGACACAACGCCTCATTACTTTGGTTCCTAATAAATTCTCAGTTATCTGGTCCCTCGGTCAACCATAGTTCGCCCCTTCACCAGCCTCATCTCTCTCGACACAACGCCTCATTACGTTGGTTGCTAATAATAAATTTCTCGTCTCTCTTGATAATACACCTTTCTAGATCAATGCCTTATAAAAAATTCTCAGTTTCTCGTCATAATTTTTTTTCCCTAAAATTTCTGCTTAAATTCCTAATATGACCCCTACATCCTGCACTAAAAAAAAAATCTACCTATCCCCCTGGTCAAGTTTTACGTCAGGCCAGTTCTGATGGAGTCCTTCCTTCTGTCCTGTCCAACAAAATTCAGTATCTACGGTTGCTGAAAAAATTCCTGCTTTTCTTCACCAATAGCTTTTTCAATAACTTCAAAACGTTACGCTATCTTATGCGCTTCGAAGAGGGAATTGTAATCATCCTGGTGTTCTAATAAATATCTCTTAATATTTACTCTCGAGCCTTCAATAAAACAATCCAGGCCTATACTATCAGAAAAACCTACTAATCCACCATACCCAGGTCGATATGATTTTGTGGCAATCTCCACCCTTTTATAAAGCTGATACACTGTTTCATTGGATGATTCCTCAATTCAGCTAAATCTTTGAATTTCTTTCCAGCTGTCTTTCCTGGTAAATATGCCTGCGTCATTTCCTTTTCAAGTTCCTCTAAATTTATAATGATGGAGGAATCTCTATCCTCAAAAAAATTAAGTAATGGCCCTGTTACTCTAAGCGGTACTGCATCTATCACCTGCGAGTCTGACCAGCCCAGCAATATTTTACCCTTCTCAATTGGCTAAAAAAAGATTTTTATAAATTTAGCATATTCCAGAACTGGAATATTTCCCAGGGAATCCATTACTGACCCAATTACTCTTTGATTCAAATTCTCCTTGTTGCTCTTATCCTCAATAGGTTTATCTGTTATATCATCCCCAGAATTATCTCCCCTATTTACACTACTTCTTACAGTGGCATTTTCTTTGGCCATTAAATTACCCACAGTAGTCAAAAATTTTACGATTGAAGTGGGATTATAATCCCGACTTGAAGAATCAAAATTCAAAGGGATATTTAAACCTTTACCTCTTATTTCTTTCAAAAAGGATGAAGCAATATCTTTGTCAAATTCAGGATCTGAAGGATCTAAAATTGGAATTGCGCTCATTTTAAACGACAAAAAAAATATTAGTAAAACAAATTAATTAAGTCAACGCTGTAAAAACAAGGAAAAATCGTTATTCAACACTCCTAACAGATTTCCTACTCGCGTGCGAACTTTAAATGCATGACTTACTATCGTAAATTGTCCTTCGACGTTCTTCACTTTTTATCAAAAACTGGAATCTGGAGCGGGAACCTTAAATTGAAGCGGGAACCTGGAACCTGGAACTGAAGCTGGAACTGAAACTTGAACTGAACTGGAACCTGCAACTGAACTGGAACCTGGAACTGAAGCTTGAACTGAACTGGAACCTGGAACTGAAGCTTGAACTGAACTGGAACCTGGAACTGAAGCTTGAACTGAACTGGAACCTGGAACTGAACTGGAACGACGACAATGTAGGTGACGGGCCTCAAAAGAAAATGTTAACTGCAATACTCTCCGGCAAAAACCGCTGCACCACTTTGTAAACTCTCTGTGAATTATCTACTTCTCTGTGAAGTAAGACTTCTTCTCGTTAGGGTCTTATGGTAGCGTTGGCCTATTATCTGGGTTCTAGCGGTGGAGGATGTCTAGAGTCTCTAACCATAACATAGTTTATGTTTAGAGTATAAAATGTTTATTTATACATATAATACAGTGAATGTACATATGGCGAGGACAGATACAGAATTCGAACTGACTCAAATAATCGAAATTGGTAACTTATATTCAGTACAATATGTAGATACACATCCGGACGTTTGACAGAACTGCTCTAGTTTTAGTCTGTCAACTTCTAGGAATTACAGCAAATATTCAGAATTAATTTAGTTACCAAGGAAATGGGATTTGACTAGGAAGTGGACCTTTTGACATATACTTAGAATTTTAATTATTGGTTTCAACCCAGAAAAAAAAACCTTCCAAAGTTTACAGTCTAAAACCAAAAAAAAAAAAAAAAAATACAATATGCCCACATCGTTCCTTTTTTAGGCAGCTCTATTGGGATGCCTATGAAAATTATTACGGAAATGAAAATACATTCAATATTTATTACAAATTTTAAATTGGGACACTAAAACCTCTCAATTTTTTCCTGTTGTTGAATCTTCGATTAAATAATAATTTTGGTACTGATGCATTATATCTTACCCACAAAATTAGTTGAGTTTAGTTAATACTGATAAAATAAAATAGGATGAAAATATAATAGTTTAGAAAAAAATCTTGGCTATATATTTGCATTTTAGGTGGGGCCTGGGGGGTAAAGCATAGCATATATTAAATACGTAACCTAATCAAACCTAGGTATCTTTTCCCCCCTAAAGCCCAAAAAATAGCAGTTAAATATTGTAAAACAAATAAGAAATCAACATTTGCGATCCATTTATCAATTGCAAATACCCGTTTGACTTGTTTCCTGTAGTTTTTCCCGGTTGGTAAGATATAACGCATAAGTACCATAATTTTCTTCTATGTTATTGTTTAATAATTGCTCAGATATTGCCACATCAATATTAGTATACATAGAAATTATGTCAAAACTACTTAGTATTGTATGTTCTGAAATTTCATTTTCAAGTTATTCCATCAAATCTAACGAATTACTTTTGTACTATTTTCGGAAATAGAGCAAAGGTTTGAAGGCCTCACATAATCACTTTCTAATATTGGAAGCAGGGGTTTTGTTCAAGCTAAGATAGGCCTTAAGGGAATACCTCGCTTATGTAATTTTGGTAAGTCGTAAAATTTTGGACAAAATCTATCAAGGGGAAAAATTTATACTATAATTGTGGGACGATTTTACCGTTTTTGTTTTAGATTCTTTAATTTGATATAATTATATCCACAAAATAATAACTATGATCGTTAGTCATGGTGGAATATGCATTTTTGTCTTTTAGGGGTGAATAAATATTTTTGTCGTAATCCATGACAACAAGTAAATTGCCTTTGCCTGCTTTTGTTATAATAATAGATGGGTCTTTGCGAAGATTAAATAATGTTCTTATGCCGTGCAAAATTTCTCGCGTCAAATTGGTAGGAGACGTAACATTTTTTGGCTGCTGCAAAGTGTGTCTATAAGACAAGACCTAACTATATTTGGGTTAAAAACAGATGTATAGCATTTTTGCAGAAAGGATTATAGAAAAAAACTATATTTGGCACAGGAACTTGTTTCATTGGAAAAGCGAATTTTGGACCTTTTTTAAGAGTATGAATTTCTGTAAGCTCTTGAGCTCTAGACAAGTAGACGAGAGATAAAGAATAGTGTGTCCAAGAGTAAACCTCAGTATAGGAACTATAATTCGTCAAGAATTTGTACCTCATGCTTTCCCATTTCTTGTAGAGTCGTTCCTTAGAAAAGTGAAAATCATGATGAAATAACTTTCTTTCCAACCTAACAACCTGAAAATAATCAACCATGGTCAAATTTTCAAATGAAAATTTTTCAAGAGATTTTTTTTTCTGACGAAATAATATGTCTTTTTTGTTTTTTGTCCTTAATAATTCTGACTAAAGGTGTTAATGGTAGTGTATGAGCGAATTGCGCTTCTTTTCGAGATTCATATTCAAATTCAGTTGAACTAGTTCGGTTCTAATTTTGGCTTACTTGGTCCTTCATTTGTGTAAACATAATTTTATTTTTTCAGTTTGTTTAGCAGAATTGTCGTTGATATTTTTTAGATGTCTAATTCTGTCTTTCTCATATTTCTGTCCTTCTAATTAGCTAAGTATACAACATGTTATTCTTATTTTTTTACATAGCTGTTTGGATGAGTTTTAGAAATAAATGTGTTCAACATTTGCGCACTTTTTAGCATGGTCATATAAGGTTCAAGCTCGGCAGGATACCAGTCTAATCTCAATACTATCCGAAAAAAGAAATGCTTTTCAAGTTTTTCAAGCAATCCCAGGTAATTCAACCCTCCCCTTCTATGAAAATTTCTCCCTCCACAAAGAACTCCTCTGTGGTGATTACCTACAAAATAAAATTCTTTAATCCCTGGACTCTTTTTAAGGGCATATCTGGCACAAGTGGAAAAATAATCAGGAATTCAATAAAAACATGTTTTTTTTTAATGATAGTATGCCAAGGGAAATTTTCAAGGCGAAATCATTTACAGGATATTTTTTGGAGGGAAATCTAAATAGATCTGATCAGTAGGAGTTTTCATTGAAATTTCCGCTCACTCTGTGCTCAGTTACATTATATTTTTTATTTAAAAGATTCTTATCGCTGTTAAAATTAATAGTACTGGAAAAGAGTGTTTAAACTAAACTTTGTAAAATGATTTTTCTTCTATCTCTCTGCCAATTGAGCTTAGGATTTCCTTGCGAAATCATGGCTTATCTGCAATTATAAACAAAAAGAAAAACAAAACAACAACATAGAATGGTTATCTCAGGTCCAAAACAAGATTGATAATAATACTGACCAAAATAAGATGGTGATTTTTTTTTTTGCAAACGAATGGAAATCGTCTGATATTTTGTTGCCTACTCATTTATATTAACCATTAATCATACGATATGGTGTGAGAGAGGGTTTAGTTGCCCTCCAATCACTTTCGAATATTAAAAGGGGCATTAGCCCTTTCAATTTCCAATCAAATGAGTGCCTTTTGAAGTTTCTACGATAACGCTTTCTAAAAAAACCTTATATGCCTCCAGGCATAACTTACAACCCTTTCCCTGAGGAATGTGGGGGGGGCTGTCATCCTCAGGGACCTACTTTCCAGATCTTTCAAGTACGTTAAACAAAATGGCTATATCAAAATGGGTATCGGAAGTGTTTGGGGATATGATGGTCGGGGGAGGGGATGATTCTCCCTCTGATTCCTTTCGATTATTATAAAGGGCAATATCCTTCTCAATTACAATGGAATGAACCTTTATGAAGTTTTTACGACAATGCTTTCTATAAAAACCTAATATGCCCCCAGGACATAACTTGCAACCTTAACCCTAAGTGCTGTGGGGGGGGTGTGTGTGTAACACTCAAAGACATAATTTCTAAATCTTTCAACTACGTTCAAGAAAATGGCTATATCAAAATGTTGATCTGAAGTGTTTGAGGAAATGATGGGCGTGAGGGAGGGCATTCGCCCTCCGATCGGTTTGACTATTTATAAGGGCACTAGCCCTCTCAATTTCCAATTGAGTGAGCCCTTTGTATAGTTTCTACGACAATGATTTCTATGAAAACCTTTTGTGCCCCCAGGCCATTATTTACATCCTTTACCCTGGGGGCTTTGGGGGTTTATTACTGA
>JAQQPU010017636.1:3024-18435 GCA_029168905.1 Artemia sp. Kazakhstan ARC1039
GGGGGGGGCTTCCTTCGAGGTAGGAGGATCGATACCCTTTCCGAGTTGGAGGGGTATCGGATTTCACAACACTGTTCAAATAGAATAGTCTCAAATTCTTTTCTTGAAAAACACCTAAGTGTTTCAATGAAATGGCCAAAAACAGCTTCATTCAAATAATGTTTTTAACATTGCTGCGAAGACATATTTGGAAATTATCAAAAAACCTTTTTCCCTGTGTAAATTGCTTATTGAAGATATACATCTTGCTATTTAAAGTCCAATTTGCATGCGACCCTACTTAGAATTCAAATCGGATTAAAAAGCGATGGTAGATCTGATAAGTATAGCGGATGTATTCAAATGCATTAGGGCGAAAATACCAGTCTAAAAGTGTGCGTTAACTGTATAGTGGCAATTGTTTTTTCGCTTTTCGTTTTTTTTGTCTAAAAGGAATATTGCATTAGAACGCATCTTAGTTATAAGTTACGAGGTAAGGTTTTTTTTTGTTATAGAAATGCATGATAAGCACCCCTTTATATATCGCTAATTTGGTTAATGAAAGAAAATTAAATAGCTTAGAAACAAATTTTAAGTTTTTAAAAAGCTATGCGTCTGAGAAAATTTTGTCTTATTTTTGAAAATAGGGATAGAAAAAAATTATGTATATACTTACAAATTCTGATTGGACTTCTATATCTGAACTCCTTTGTAATACTTGAGGGGGGTTTGCCATGGAGCCAACGCGGGAGTCAGAGGGTTCTGTCACTATAAGTTGAGTGCTCGATGCATGGTCCAAATCACGTGTAACTTTTCTAGCGAATTTGATAACAGACGCTCTTGTGGGCTGTATTAATGAAGGTTCGCCATATTTTGCTTTTTTCTCAGAAGGAGGATTATTGCACGTCTCTTCTTCCTTAAAAAAAAAGACAAAAAAAATTTAGCATGTATCAAAAATGCATTTTAGGTTTTTGGAAAATAATTCAGTTTATGTTAGACATCTTGATTTCAAAATCAGAGGTTTTGATAGTGGGATGGAGGACCTTTTATAAACTGCTCCTCCCCCCCCCTCTCCTCCTATGTCCATGCTTCCGTGACTGTATTTGTAAATTCAAACTTAAAAAGCAGTATTTGCGTTCCTTATTAAACAATATGGAGAAGAATTGCATATGACAGTCAAGTAAAACTATCAGATTTCAATCAAATGTAGACATAAATAGAAATTTAAGAAGTGGAAAAGTTAATTAGCACGGCTCAGTCAATCCCTCTTATGAGATAATTAGGTCCGTTAAATAAAAAGGATAGCTAACAATGTTATTTATTAAATAGGGTTATAAGGTAACAAATTTTATTTTTGAGGAAATGGGGGGGGGTGAGGGTTTTGAACGCATTAAATTTCAGGAAGAGATTCTTCAACGCAGACTGGTCAGGAAATATTTTCAAAAAAAAACATCCCTAAAAAACCACTGATCGTGATAAAAAAAAAATCACACTGTAATAAAAAGGAAGCTTTTGTAACAATTAATACATTAAAAGAATCAACATTTTATTCTAATCCCAATTTACCGATCGAAAGCTAAGCACTTTTTTTTCCAAAACATCCTTAAAAAGGGCACTGATCTTGATAAAAAATCACACCATAAATGCAGACTGGCCTGGAAGTATTTTCAAAAACATCCCTAAAAAAAAACACTGATCTTGATAAAAAAAAAAAAAAAATGCCACTGATCTTGATAAAAAAAGGAAGCTTTTGTAACAATTAATACATTAAAAAATCAACATTTTATTCTAATCCCAAATTACCGATCGAAAAGCTAAGCACTTTTTTCAAAAAAACATCTAAAAGACCCATTGATCCCGATAAAAAAAAATCACACCGTAAATGCAGACTGGCCTGGAAGTATTTTCAAAAACATTCCTAGAAAAAAAAAAACCACTGATCTTGATAAAAAAGGAAACTTTTGTAACAATTAATACATTAAAAAATCAACATTTTATTCTAATCCCAAATTACCGATCGAAAAGCTAAGCACTTTTTTCAAAAAAACATCTAAAAGACCCATTGATCCCGATAAAAAAATCACACCGTAAATTTCAACCTATAAGAGAATTAGAGGTTTTTTTTTTTTTTTTTTTTTTTTTTTTTTTTTTTTTTTTTTTTTTTTCAGCTCCTAAAAACAACAGGCTTCTAAGTGTATAAGTACCCCTTAGTTCTAGTGTAAGGAAAGAATTTCTTCCTTAACTTAATGACAATTTCTTTTTAATAATGAGAATATTTTTTACTCACCAAAAAATGCATAGAATTATCCATTTTTCTATGTAATTACAAAAAATGCTATCTCGAGTATAAACGATTCGAAACTGATGGAGAATCAAATATGGAACCTAAATATATACAAAAATAATTGCATAACTATGAAACAAGACGTGCTGGTTTTTTGGGCTTATCACCAAAAAGGCAGTGAACTTTGAAATCGCGTCATTCCCCTGGCAAAGAGTGTGTTGACCTGTAACTACTAGAAAAAACCTGTTTGGTACGGGGGCGTACGCAAATTCATTAGACCTATTCTACTCTCATAATCTATAGAACTGATGACTAAAGGTGTTTGATGACTCAGGCATTTCTCAATTATTAACCTGAGAATAAAAATTTGGTTGACACACCTTCTACCCTTCCTAAAACCACACTGTTCTTCTCCTAAAACTTTGTCTAACGCATATCTCAGTCTAAAAAGCATCGTCATATTAAGTACTTTGCTACCGACAGAACATAAGCTAATAGTTCTATAAATAAAATTTCAAATAGGGATAAAATCCTTTTAATAGACAGTGTTTCACAAACAGTGATAGAAATTCACAAAAATACCAGATATTTCGGTCACATATGCGGTGACCGAAATATTACTACTGATTGCAGTCATTGTTATATTTTAACCTTAGTTCATAATTTACTGTCTAATCTAAATTAAGCGCAAAGAAGATGGTAACATCTTCTTTAGACATCTATACTAATTTAGATATTAATGCTACAATTAAAGCTCACCTAAAAAAAAGTCCACGTTGAACACCATCATTCATTTTGCTGATCATATACTTAACGTCATCTAGAAGGTCTTTCGCCCCAAAAGTTTCTTCAAAGATATAGGCTTGGTCAGCACCTCCGGCGAGTCCTGCCATGGTTGTCAAGTAACCACAGTAACCGCCCATTGTTTCAACAATGAACACACGACGCTTCGTACCTTGAGCCGATTGACGGATTCTGTCACATATCTAGAAAGGTTTAATTATATTTGTATATACTAAAGCTCTTGGGAATCAAATATCCCATATTGCCCAGCTAAATAAGCACATTAATGTAATAAAAAATAAAAACAACAAAAAACAATCAATGCATGTATCAAACAGCAATTAAATTGGTTTAGTAAGGCAGACCCAAGGAGCATCTGGAACATATGCTAAACCTGGCATGCAAATAATTTTTGTCAGCACACATTATAAACAGCAACAAAATACTAATTCAACTAATATGAAAAAAATAAACAAAAATCATAAAATTAGTTCCATTGCAACTGATTCACCGTGTAACTAAACCCCAAGCAACTTAGCCACTGTAACTGAATCACCGTACAACTCAACCACCATGCAGCTTTAGAATTTGCACATGTTCAACCTTGTTGGAATTATTTGCTCTTTAAAGTCATAATATAATGACTGTCAAGATGATTAATAAAAAAGTTCTGTTTTGCTGTCACAAAAACAAAAAAATCGGACGTCACAAACTCTTAAAGCCAGATTTATTTCTCCTTTTTTATGTCTTTTCCAAATTGGTAGAAATTGGTAGAGGTAGAAATTAGTTATAATCGCCAGGTAGTTCGAGTCTTTTTTTATTAGTTGAAAGTGATTGGATACCAATCAACTGCAAGAGGTATTTTTGAGGGGGATATTTTTACAGGAGGTATTTTTTTCCGGGGGGGGGCTAGTTGCCCTTCAACCACTTTTGACTTTTAAAAAAGCACTAAAACTTTCAATTTCTAACCGAACAATAAGATACAATTAATAAACAACGTGATTAAATAAAAAAACACAGTCCTTGGGGCAAGGGCTGTAGGTTATTGCAAGTTACTCTCTCTTAAAATTCAAGGATTTTATAGAAGGGATGGTCGTACAAACTTTGGAGAAGGCTTATTCGATTGGAAATTGAAATTTCAAGTTCAATTTTGAAGAATCTAAGGTAATCAGAGGACAACCAGCCTCTCGCTCTTAACCCTCATTTTCCCCCAAATGCATACGATCAAAATAAAAAAATAAAGTTTTTTCAAAATAGTCTTAAGGTAAAATAACCATGCCTGTGGTGTTAACAACCCCCCCCCCCCCTCCCCAGCAGCTCCTGGACCTAAGGACTGTAGGTTAAGCTAGTTACTCAATGTTAACACATAAGATTTTTATGGAAAAGATTTATGCATGAACAAGGGGGGGAGGGGCTCATTCGTTTGGAAATCAAAAATTTCATTGCACTTTTTAAGAGTTAAAAGTGATCGAAGGGCCTTCACCCCACCCTCTTTTTTCCCCAAATACATCCGATCGAAAATTTGGGATGACTATTTTATTTAAACAAATCAAAGTTTAAATAACTATGCCTCCAGGGTTCACAATCCCTATTCCTTAAACCCCTGGTACAAAGGCTGTACATTATGTGATCCCGTCCTGCACTGGTATCCGGTATTATTGCTTTTCCTGAGGCGAAAATAATTTCAATGATTTAAAGAACATGAAATGTGGAACTTAGAATGTTGCGACGTTAAAAAATTATTATCGTATCGACTTTTTGACTGACGAATTCAGACGATTCGAACTGGATTTATTAAGAGTTTCAGAAACTCATATCCCAGGGGTAAGAAGTATGAAATTAAGTGATATAGAATTTGTTTACTCTGGCAAGAAGGATGGGGTACATAGACAGGGAGTAGGGCTCATGATGAATAAGGAAGCTGCTAAGTCTTGTTTAGGCTGGGAAGGTATTAATAATAGAATACTAATTGCTCATTTTATGATTAAAAAGTTTAGGGTATCAGTTATAGCAGTATATGCCCCTGTAGAACCAACTGACGGAGATACTAGTGACTCAGATGAATTTTAATTACAGTTACAGGAGCAAATAGACAGGATCCCAGGTAGAAATATGATGTTTTTACTGGGAGATTTTAACACCCAGGTTGGTAGAAATAGGAATAGATGGTATCCTAGCCTAGGTAAATTTGGTATTGGAAAAGAAAACAGTAATGGATACAGACTTTTGTAATTATGTAGGTATAACAATCTAGTTATAACCAATACGGTGTTTGGTCATAAAATTGCTCATAAGTTAACATAGTAATCAGGTGATGGAAAGAGAGCAAAACTTATTGATTATGTTATTGTAAACCGAAGACTGGCAGGATCAATACAAGATACTAGGGTATATAGGGGTGCCGTTGTTGATGTTAAAAGTAAGATCACCATCTAGTAGTGTCAAGGGTTAATTTAAAGCTGAAATATCGGAGGAGTAACTACCTCCCGGGAAGTTATGATGCTGGTAGTCTCCAGAATAAGAATTTCAGAGACACTTTCCAGGAACAGTTGAATACTAAACTTAAGAGTTTAAAATTTGATAATGTGGAAGATGGTTGGAATAATTTTAGAAAAATAATTTGTGAAGTTGCTGAAGGTGTCTTAGGGAAGAAAGCTAGAACTGCAGCTAAGAATATTAGTGAAAAAGCCTTATGTTTGGTAGAAAGGAGAAAGGACTTGTACAAGAATTCCCTTAGTGATATATCATATGAAAACAAAAGGAATGTAAAGAAAGTGGAGAAAACATTAAAATATGAGCTAAAGAGATGTGAAGTGGAGGCCATGGATAAAATTGTCGATGATCTAGAAGATGCAGCTAGACGGCATAATAGTAAAATATTGTACTGGCATGTTAGCAAATTGAGAGAGAGTAGTCAATGTGGACTTGACCCAGTTAAAGATAGGAATGGGGCCACAATTAGCGATAAGGAAATAACTAAAGAGAGATGGGCCGAACATTTTGAGAATTCGCTTAACCGAGATAGAGTTGAAGGAAGAGATATAGAGGAAAATGAAAAAGTTTGTTATACATTGGATGTGAAGGAAGATTTGTTTTAAAAGGAGGAATTAGCGACAGTACCAAAAGGACTAAAAAATAATAAGGCTCAAGGTGCTGATAGGGTGGTAAATGAGTTTCTTAAATATGGTGGCTCTGAGGTTAGAAATAAGTTACTGAAGATTATGAATATGATTTTTGAAAAAGGGAAAGTACCTAACGATTTTAGGAACACTTTATAAGAAAGGTGATAAAAGTGAGTGTGGTAATTATCGAGTGATTAGTCTTGTTTCTGTAGGTAGTAAATTAATTAGTAATATGATACTCTTTAGACTGAGAGATGCCGTAGACAAAGTTTTAACAGAAGAACAGTGCGGTTTTAGAAAAGGTAGAGGATGTGTCGACCAAATTTTCACTCTTAGGTTAATTATTGAGTAGTGCCTGAGTTTTCAAACAACTTTGGTCCTCAGTTTTATAGATTATGAGCAAGCGTTCGATTCTGTTGATAGAAAAGCTTTAGTAAAGGTTTTATCCTTGTATTGTATACCAGATAAATACATTAAAGTGATTAGTGCTATGTACGAGAATAACACTGCTGTGGTTAAAGTAGGAAATGAGGCTAGCAGCAGGTTTTGTATTAAATCAGGAGTTAAGCAGGGTTGTGTTCTATCCCCTTTTATATGGATTATTTTGATAGACTTTGTCTTTAACAGAAGAACAGTGTGGTTTTAGAAAAGGTAGAGTATGTGTCGACCAAATTTTCACTCTTAGGTTAATAATTGAGAAGTGCCTGAGTTTTCACAACACCTTTGGTCCTCAGTTTTATAGATTATGAGCAAGCGTTCGATTCTATTGATAGAAAAGCTTTAGTAAAGGTTTCATCCTTGTATTATATACCAGACAAATACATTAAAGTGATTAGTGCTATGTACGAGAATAACACTGCTGCGGTTAAAGTAGGAAATGAGGCTAGCAGCAGGTTTTGTATTAAATCAGGAGTTAAGCAGGGTTGTGTTCTATTCCCTTTTATATGGATTATTTTGATAGACTTTGTCTTAAGGAGCACAGAAAAAGGCAATGGGATACCACGGAATCAAATGGGGAGGAAAAAGTCTCCTTGACTTAGATTATGCTGATGATTTAAGCATCCTAGATGAAAGTGTGAGCAAAATGAATGAAGTTTCAGAGGTTTTGCGAGTTCAGGGTGCTAGAATAGGTTTGTAAAAATCAATATTAAGAAGACTAAGTCACTAAGGCTAGGAATAAGTGAAGATGAAAAGGTGAACTTGGGTAATGAAAAGACTGATCAGGTGGACAGATTCACTTACCTTGGTAGTATTGTTAGTAAAAATGTTGGGAGCAGTGAAGATGTCAAAAGTAAAATAGCCAAGGCTCAGGGTGTTTTTTCACAGTTAAAAAAAAGCGTGGAAGAATGGGAAGGTAAGTCTGCAAACAAAGATTAGAATATTAGAAGCTACAGTGATGATAGTGGTCAAATATGGCTCTGAAGCATGGGCGCTCCGAAAAGTGGATGAAAATTTTCTTGGATGTTTTCCAGAGAAATTGCTTATGGATTGTTCTGGGTACCCGGCTGACTGACCGTATTTCAAACAAAGGGCTATACGAAAAATGTGGTTCAATACCGCTCTCTAGGGCTATAATGAAAGAAAGGTTATGGTGGCTAGGGCCCGTTGTGCGGATGAAGGATGACAGATTGCCGAAGATTGTTCTTTTCGGCCAACCGTCTAGGGCTGAACGGAAAGCAGGTCGTCCTCGTCTGGGGTGGGAGGACGTCATAAAGAAAGATTTAAAGGAAATGGGAACTTTATGGGCGGGTGTAAAAAGGGATGCTTTGAATAGATTGGGATGGAGGAGGAGCGTGCGTAGCTGTGTCGGCCACAGACGGTTTGGTGGTGCAGTGAGTTGTTAGTAGTAGTAGTAGTAGTAACTATAAATGTATTATTGAAAACAATTGAATTATCAAATCTTCTCCCGGACGCAACAGAATTTTTATCTACCAACTCAGTATAGATTATATGTATTTTTATGGTTTTGCCTTGAAATGCACCATATAACGTCATCAATGCATCTGTATCTATTTTTAAAGTCTTGGAAATGCCTTGAAGTTTCGTATCCAATTCACTTTAATGTAGACGTATCTTTTACCTTCGTTTTCAATATAACATAGCAATCTCACTCTATAATCACTTAAAACTTGCTTGCTGTACGTAACATGTTTGACTTCTGGAAGTAATCATTTTGCATTAATATATTTCAATATAAACTCTGAAATGAAAAGACTTTGTTTTCTTTAAAAGTTTCATTTTTTAATGTATAGAAGTTAGCATATCAGTTAAATTAAACATACAATTAAAGTGTATACCTCAGTAATTTCATTCAACGCAGTATCAGACCCAAGTGAGAAATCTGTTCCTGGTACATTATTACTGATTGTAGATGGTATTACAAGTATCGGTATACAAAATTCTTTATAAGTTTTCTTCTGCTGTGCTAGCTGAAGGACCGCATTATAGGCTTCAAAACCACCAATGACTAGCAGCCCATTGATATTGTGTTTATTTATAGTTTTGGCTATCTTCTCATAATTCCCTTCGGGGAGGGTTCGTTTTGTGCCAAGAAAGGCACCACCTTGGCCAACCCAACCTGTAACTGATGACCACTGTAATTCTTTGACCTAGAAAAGAAAACAAAGTTTACCAAAGAAGTAACAGTTACCCCTGCTATAAAATCCAGCGGTAACGAAGGGTGACAATATAATAAACTATCCAGACATAAGTCATCGAAAATACGAGGAACAGGTCCTGCATAAAATTCTTCCTTGAATTACTGTAACTTTTGTCACGCTTTCCATTTTTATTCTATAAATATTTCAATTATTTAGTTCTTTTTTATTCTATTTAGTGTTCAACGGATTTTTTGGTACAGGAAAGTAACTTTTTATTTTCAGCCGGACATTTTTTTAATTTATACTAAAAAAATTCCCTTGCAAAAACTCATCTTCATTAGAGATTTGATTCTCTAAATAAACAAGACGTACTGTTGTTTTTGTGAAAAAGTAGAGGTATCCTGAATTTTCCCGAGCATCCAATAGTTAATAGTGCTTTGTTGACCACAATTACAAGATTGTTAACATTGAAAATTCTAAATTAAGATATTAGCTAAATGAATGAATTTTCAAAAGTTTTAAAAGTTCAAGATGCAATAATAGATTTAAAATTTGATATTAGAAGACTAAGTCACTTAAGGTACGAATAAATTAGGATACAAAGGTAATGTTAGGCATAGATCAACAGAGTGGAGAATTTGATGACATAAGTCGCATTATTAGTAAAGATGGTGGATCCTCTGAATAAGTAAAACGTAGATTGGCCAAGGCACATTTTTTTTAACGGCGGATATAAAAACATCTTGGAAGAATAGGAAGACAAATCTTCAAACTAAGACAAGGAAACTAGAAGCCATGGTAGTGACAAAGGTCAAGTTTGGCTTTGAAACGCGGGTCCTTTGAAAGGGTGAGCCAAGTTGTTTTCAAGAGGAAATGTGTAAAGATCGTTTAGCTACTTGTTTGAATGACTGAAAATAAAACAATAAGCTTTGCAAAAATATTATTCGATTCCCTTTTATATGGTTGTAATGAAAGCAAGAATTGAGATTGATGGATCAAATTTTAAAGATTAAGGATGGAAGGTTACCAAAAATTATCTTTTTTGGTCATCGATATGTGACCAATGAAAGCAATGGTGTCCCCTAATAGGGTGTAGAGGCAAAAAAATAATCTAAATAATACAGACACTTTGTAGGATAGAGTAAAGAGTGAAGCGTTGAAAACATTGGAGTGGAGGAGAAAAATGCATAATTGTGTTGGTTTTAGGTGACTTGGTGCTACGACTAATTTATAGAACTAGTAATTTGTGGATAAAGAAATGGTTTAAGGGAACAAGATTTTTTCTCTTCTGTCCGACGAAACTGAAAATTTTTTGAAGTCCATCACACGCGGGGACAGCTATTTAACAAATAACAATGAAAAGTAGGGAGTCCTTTGTCTTTCTGAATTGTATTCATAATATGAACTTACTTCTTATTGATTTTATTTTTTTTAAGTTTTAAAATTAATATAGCCAACAAATTCAACAGAAGGTTTTCAAGTGTGGATTAATTTTTACCAAATATTAGTGGCCTTAATCCACTGAATTCTACATGCGAGGAAATTCTCCTAGACACAGATGTCTGGGAAATCACGTGATAAGGTATGGAAGTTTAGCCAGACATATATATGGATTTGCCATAGATGAGCTTAGCGTTACTTGCGGATTATTTTTGGGTTAATTTCTTCATTTTCACATCAAAATTAGCATCTCTAAGGTACTTGTAATAAAAATCCCGAGTTTAATGAATAAAAAATGTATAGAAAAATGCAAATAATAAACGAAAAATATATTCTACTTTATAGAAAGATCCAACTTCAATTTTCTACACATAAAATGTTGTATTTTTTTCACGAATTAATTATGACATTTATATAAACAAGTAATAATCAAAGACAATGCTATAGAGTTGCCTATAGTAAAGGCCATACGGCTCCAATGTTTAATTATTTATTTATTATTTTTTTTTCCCAGAGGCACTTCATATGGAAGGGTCGTCGTATAAAATTCAAAATGGGCTAATTCGATTTGAAATTGAGATCTAGTGCCCTTTTTAAGAGTCAAAAGTGATCGGAGAACATCTACCCCCCCCCCCCCGCCAACGTCCCCCAGATAAAGCCGATAAAAATTTCGATGTGGCCATTCTGTTAAAAATAGTTCAAAGATCATATAACAAAAACTCCGGTGTCGACACAAGCCCCTAGGGCCCAGGGGTAGGCATTGTAAGTTATATCATTTGGGCATATAAGGTTCTTATGGAAGGAATGCTCGTATAGGCTTCAGAAACTGCTCATATAATTAGAAATTGAAAGTTCTAGTACATTTTTTAAGAGTCAAAAGTGATTGGAGGGAAGCTAGCCCCCTTCGCCTTTTTTCCCCAAATACATTCTATAGAAATTTAGAGATATCCATTTTTTAAAATAGTTCAACGAGTCAAAAGAGATCAGAGGGCAACTACCCCCCCCCATGCTCTTTTTCCCCAAATACATCAAATAAAAATTTTGAAATAGAGGTTTTGTTAAAAATAGTTCAAAGGTCGGATAACAAAACTCCAATGTCGACACAAATCCCTAGGGCCAAGGGGAGGCATTGTAAGATATGTCCTTTAGGCATATAAGGCTCTTATGGAAGGGATGCTCGTATAGGCTTCAGAAACGGCTCATATAATTAGAAATTGAAAGTTCTAGTACATTTTTTAAGAGTCAAAAGTGATTGGAGGGAAGCTAGCCCCCCTCGCCTTTTTTTCCCCAAATACATTCTAGAGAAATTTAGAGATATCCGTTTTTTGAAAATAGTTCAACGGTCAGATAACAAAACTATGATATCGAAACAACCCCCTAGGGCCCGGCGATAGTCATTGTAAGCTATGCCCTTAGGGCATATGAGGTTCTTATGGAAGGGATGCTCGCACAAACTTCAGAGAGGGCTCATTTGATTGGATATTGAAAATTCTAGTTCACTTTTTAAGAGTCAAAAGTGATCGAAGGGCAGCTAGCACCCCCCCCCCCCCAAGTCATTTTCCCCCAAGTACATCCGATAAAAATTTTAAGTAGTCATTTCGTTAAAAATAGTTCAAAGATCACATAACAAAATTCCAGGGTCAACACGATTGTGTTTAGATATAGCCATTTTGTTAAAAATAGCTCAAGGGTGAGATAACAGAATTTTCAAAATTTTCCCTGGGGTAAATACGGTTCTTATGGAAGGAATTCTCATATATACTTGACAGAGGGCTAATTTGTTTGGAAAGTGAAAGTTTTTGTTCACTTTCTATGAGTCAAAGGATATCGGAGGGTAAGTAGGGGGGGGCCCCGCCCTGGGGCCCAAATGCATCTGATACAAATTTTGAGATTGCTATTTTGTTAAAAAGGTCAGATAACAAAAACTCTGGTGTCGACACCATCCCCCAAAACCCAGGGGCAGTCATTGCAAATTATGCCTTGGGGCATATATGGTTCCTATGGAAGGGATGCTCGTATAAACTTCAGAGAGGGCTTATTTGATTGAGAATTGAAAGTTTTAGTCCACCTTTGAGAGTCAAAAGAGACCCAAGGGCAACTAGCACCTTCCCACACCCTTTTTTCCCCAAAACCATTCGATAAAATTTCGAGAAAGCCATTTAAAAACAAAACTTCAAACATCAGATAACAAAAACCCCGGTATCGACTCAACCCCCCAGGGGCCGGGGGCAGGCGTTGTAAGTTATGCCCTGGGGGCATATATGCTTCTTATGGAAGGGATGCTTGTATAAATTTCAGAAAGGGCTCAATGGATTGGAAGTTGAAAGTTCTAATTCACTTTTTAAGAGTCAAAAGTGATGAGAGGACAAATAGCCCCTCCCCCTCTATCCCTTTTCCCCCAAACCCATCTGATAAAAATTTTGACATGAAATTTTGTTAAAAATAGTTCAAAGGCCAAATAACGAAAAATCTAGTGTCGACACAACCCTCTATTAGGACCCGGGGGTAGGCGTTTTAAGTTATGCCCTGGGTGAAAATATGGTTCTTATAGAAGGGATGTACGTATAAACTTCAGAGAGGGCTCATTTGATTGGAAATTAGAAGTTGTAGTTCACTTGTTCAGAGTCAAAAGAGAACGGAGGGAAACTAGCCTCCCTCCACGCCTTACCCCCCAATCCAATCTGATAAAAATTTTGAGATTGCCATTTTTTTTAATAGTTCAAACACCAGATATTAAAATTCCGAGGCCGACACAACCCCCAGGGCCGGGGATAGGCGTTGTAATTTATGTCCTGGGCACATAAAGTTTTTATGTAAAGAGAGGTGGTATAAATTTCAGAAGTGGCTCATTTGATTTGAAATTGAAAGTTCTAGTTACCTTTTTATGAGTCAAAAGGTATCGGAGGGCATCTACCCCCCCCCCTCCCCCATACCCACAAGCACACTTTTTTCCCAAATGCATCCGATAAAAATTTTGAGATTGCTAGTTTGTTTGAAGTAGTCCAACGATCAGATAACAAAACTTCGGGTCAACATAACCAGCCCCCCACCCCAGAGTGTGGGCTCTAACTTATGCTGCGGGGGAATATAAGGTTCTCATGGAGGGGATGGTCATATAAACTTTGGAGGGGACTCAGATAACACACCCCCTAGCATTAAATCAGACTCCCTAATATCCTCTAATTTGTAGCGAAAATGAGAGGATAGTTCTATATAGCCTACTGCTTGTGAATGGTTATCTCTTATGTAAGTTATTTTAGTTTTTCGTAATTAATTTTTTTCTGTTACTAAGTTTTAGACAATAGAATTCTAAAGGTCATAAAAGCAATAAGGTTTTGATATTTTATTGTTTTTTAGTTATGCACTAAGATTAGTAAAAACAGGGCCACTACGGGAAGGTTGTGCACAGCCAGTCCTGCCCGAGCCTTAGCATACCCCCCCCCCGGGCGGGGGGGGGGGGCCCCCCCGAGTACATCTTATAAAAATTTTGAAATAGCTATTTTGTTCAAAATAATCCAAAATTCAAAGAACTATAGCTTAAGGGTTGAGAAATCCTCCATAGCCCCCTGGGCAAGGATTGTAACTTATATAAGTTGCCTATTATTAGAATATACGGTTTTTGTGGAAGGGTGGTCGTATTAACTTTGGAGGGGGCTCGTTTGATCGGAAATTGGAAGTTCTAGTTCTTTTTTAAGAGTTAAAAGTGGTCAATGGGCAACTAGACCACGCCCCGCTTTTTGAAAGAGCATCCAGTCAAAATTTTGAGATTGCCATTTTGTTCAAAAAAGTTCCAGGGCCAAATAGCAATATATAAGTGGCTCTGAGTCACGGAGCTTGCTTATTGTTACTTTGACACTTTGTTTACTTCAATACTTTGATTTAGTGATTTACGTGGCAAATTCGATTTCAAACAGTTCGTGGTAACGAACTGTAAGTAAGGAGCGACCCGGCTCAATGGTAACCGAAACTCTAGAAAACGGGTTTTTGATACCAATAGATATATCAAAAGAATCAGATTTCAATGCTGATGTCAAATATATAACTTTCATTAAGTTTAGTGCTACCCATCAAAAGTTACGCGCCTGAGAAAATTTGGCTGATTTTCAAAAAAAGGGGAAAAGACCCCCTAAAAGTTATAGAACCTTAATGAAAATCACACCATCATATTCAGCGTATCAGAGAACCCTACTGTAGAGTTTTAAAGCTCCTATCTACAAAAATGTGGAATTTTACATTTTTTGCCAGAAGAAAGATCACGGATGCGTGTTTGTTTGTTTGTTTTTTTTTTTTTTTTCCAGGGGTGATCGTATCGACCCAGTGGTCCTAGAATATCGTAGGAGGGCTCATTGGAACGGAAATTAAAAGTTCTAGTTCCCTTTTTAAGTGACCAAAAAAAATGGAGGGCAACTAGGCCCCCTCCCACGCTTATTTTTTTCCCAAAGTCACCCGATCAAAATTTTGAGATAGCCATTTTGTTCAGCATGGTCGAAAATATGATAAATATGTCTTTTAGGGTGACTTAATCTCCCGAAGTTCCCAGAGGAAAGGGCTAAAAGTTATGAACTTTACCCAATGTTAACATATAGTATTGGTTATTGGGAAGTATACAGAAGTTTTCAGGAGGTTTTTTTTTCTGGTAGTGGGAGGGAAGGGTGGGTCGGTGGTTATGTTGGAGGATCTGTTCATGATGGAAGTTTTCATGGGGGAAGGGAAATTGCCATAAAGGGGGCGCCGGACTTGCCAGCATTATTTATTGGTTATTGGGAAGTATACAACCATTTTCAGGAAGGATTTTTTCTGGGGGGGGGGGGCTAGAGGAGGGGGTTACTCTGGAGAATATTTCCGTGGAGGATGTTTCTTTGGGGTAAGAGACATTTCTATGAAGGGGGCGCCGGATTTCCAAGCATTAGAAATTAAATCGATCATTAGACGATCAGAAATTAAATAAAAAAAACAAGTTTTTTCAACTGAAATGTAAGAAGGAATATTAGAACTTAAAACGAACAGAAATTATAACGTATGTGAGGGGGTTCTCCCCAAAGTCAATACCTCGCTCTTTCGCTACAGTTTTTTTTAGTGCTTTCAAAAGAGCTATCTATTCTAATTAAACGGCCTTTGTGGTTCAGGGGTTTGTGAATCAAATTTTTTTTTAACTTTTAACGTAAAGAGCGTGGTATTGACTAAGGGGAGAACCCCTTCATAT
>JAQQPU010017637.1:2358-18435 GCA_029168905.1 Artemia sp. Kazakhstan ARC1039
AACTCCACTGGTCAATTGGGCAGATAGGTCATGGAGTCTCAATAAAACATAAATACGGGTCTAAATGAAGTTTGATAATCTCCTCCTTGAGGCTTTTCATGTATATAATACACAATAAACCTCAAAAAAGGAAAAAAAAACACAAAAAGCAAATGACAAATAACAGGGCTGCGGATATGTCACAACTTGGCTTGCTTTTATACTTGCACGCATTTCTTAACTTACTTCATGCCAAAATTCATTTGAACAGGAACTAGTTATCCTCCTTGGCAAAATACCATATTGACTTAAGAAATGCTGGGCAAAGAAAACAAAATTAGGCCACTTTTAATTGTCATTTCGAGACTTAGGGTATTAGAATGTGGATTTGGTAAGAATTTAATAGCTGTACTGACAATAACTTTGATTTGCTGGTTCCAAAACAGTAAAATATAATAGACACAAAATAACGTTATTTTAAGAATATTTCATGTGTCTTTTCTTTATGGATAGAATGTATCTTATAAATAGGCCTTAGAAGAGAGAACAATCCGAGAACTAATGTACACAAACATGTGCATTTTTTCTGCTCATTTACAATTAACCATAGCCCCAACCCGTTTAGCAAATTATGAATATTTTGCCCACGGGAAGCTTAAACCTCTGGATTTAGCACAATCCTATCCGTGTAGCTGATTCTCAGCATTCTGTCCCTGGGAAACATAAAGCCTCTCGGATGTGGGCCTTCGCCCACAGGAAGCCTAAATCCTCTCAGATTAAGCGAATCCTACCAATTTAGTCAATTATGATGGTTTTTCCCACGGGAAGGCTAAATCCCCTGGATTTAGCCAAATCCAATCCATTAATCCAATTATGAATGGCTCACCCACAGGATGCCTAAATCTTCTCGGGTTTAAATAAATAATACCCACTTAGCTAATTATGAGCATTTTGTCCCTGAAAAGCCTGAACCCAATCAGGTTTAGCCAAATCCTACTTATTTATTCAACTGTGAATTTAGCTAATTAAGAACATTTTGCCTGCAGGAATCCTAAATCCTTTCTATTTTTAGCAAAGTCCTACCCATTTAGCCAATTATGAGCATTTTGCCCACGGGAAACCTAAATCCTTTCGAACTTAGTCAAATCCTACCTATTTATCCAATTATGAACGTTTTTCCCACAGGAAGGCAAGAACCACCCGGATTTAGCCAAATTAAACCCATTTATAGAAATATGAATGTTTTACACACAGGATGCTTAAATCCTCTCGGATTGAGCCAATCCTATTCATTTAGCCAATTACATTTTGCTCCTGCCTAATTATAGATATCTTGCCCACGGGAGGCGTAAATCATGTCACACTTAAGCCAAACCCTACCCATTCATCCAATTATTTACGTTTTGCCCCCATGAAGGCTAAATCTACCAAGACTTAACCAGAATTTTACTGAAAGTGGGAGTGTCGCACGCAATATATGATCATTGGCTGACTCCAAAACATTGGTTGCGACTAAAATTTTAATTTTTTTCTTTAATTCTATTCCTGCAGATAATAGGGGTTGCGCAATGTGAAAAGAATCACGTCTGGTATTTTTTTCTACACACAATATACGAAAAAAAAACAAAAAACAGTTGCATTCTTTAGCTGATGTGATGGTACCCTCCTAATTGACTTGTATAATTAAAAAAGACAAGAAAAAAGGCTAATATTTTCTATGTGAGTAATCCAACTGCATCTATTCGAACTGACCCATTTGAAACCTAATTTCAGCTCTTTCGTCAACATGTTTCACCAGAACTGAGAACTGTCTAGTCTGATTGAAAAAAAAACAAACTTTGTTCCCTGGTTGAGGGAAAACAAAAACTAAACAACAGGGATCAGATAACTCAAACCAACAAGAAATCGATAATTTGTTTCATGTAAGCGTATTTGCGATTAGCATCCTTAGGCCTTCTTTTTATTGGTAATTTTTTCCAGTTCGCTTCTTTGTTAAAGTTTGTCTTTAGTTTAAGAATTTAATGTATTCCTTCTCAGAAATAGCAGGTTGCATTTCAAACGTAAAGATTTACCTTCAGACGCAAAGGCTTTTTTTAAGTAAAGAAGATTGAAAAATTTAGGAGGTGACGCTTAAGTTCATTTTTTTAAATTTGTACATTTATTTAGGATCTTCATGATGGTGTCATTCATGAGGTTCAGATTTTATATCAATTTGCTTTAATTTTCAGCAGGTCTCTAAGATGGCACGGTCCTCCTTTTCCTCACCGTCATCACCATTCCATGATTTTCGTTGTCAATTCATGCAACCGGGTCTTTCTTTTTTTTTTTTTTTTTTTTTTTACAAAACATTGAAATACAATTTTGTTAACTAAAAATTAAATTTAATCCAGTTTTCACACCGATCTATAAAAACTTATAATTTTTTAATTATTGAAGCGGTGAAGAAATGAATAAGAAACGGAAAAATGGGAAAGAACGATGTAAATTGAGTGTTTATCTCTTTTAGGGTCAATCAGAGCTGGATAAGAGCTGTCAAATTCTAATCCCTTAAAGTACCAAGGACATCAAATGATTTTTTTTGCCCTTGGACCTATCTTAGGTCAATCCATACCTGAAAACCGCCATTTTCAAAGATCCTTTTTTTGGTTGTTAGAAAATTCAAATTTTCAGTACAGTACGTATTTTCGTACGGTGTTGCCACGTTCAACCGTGAAAAACAATTAATCAAAACTAATAGATTAAATTTGACACCGGTTGCCATCCGTAAATTAAAGGCCTTTTTTGCGAACTGAAAAGCATACCCGGCTTAGCGTTTTCATAACTTATTTGTACTATTCGTAACTAGTGGAAAGCTGCCAGACTGTTATTCGCGAGAAGGCAAAAACTGGCCAGTGTACCTGGCTAGTGGTTTTTAGCACTAAATTCAAATTATAACGCTCATGAATATATTGAAACTTTCCATTTTGACTTTATTTTTCGTTTTATTATCAATTACTTCAAGAAATTAATAGATTATTAAAAATTTACGAGATAATAACTAAGATCAACTATAAAACTGGTTAATTCATTAATATTTATTGCAACAATGGAAGCGTGGTTGGTTTTTAAATTATTTGCTTTTTTTCGTTATTCTCGACTAGCCGACATAATTTTCAATAGACCGATTTATAAACCAGCTTTGCTTTTCCGTTATATTTTTTTCAAGAGTGACACTATTTCCTGCAAAGATAGGTCTTGTCGCGAAAACCTCCCTTAAACATATACTATCTGTCGATTCCCAAATACGACTATACGACTTCTTATGCTGTTAGTTACCATGTATTTTTATCTTCTTTTTTTTTACTTATGTTTCCCCACATTTCCATTTTTCAAAATTGCCACCCGATACTACCAAAACTGCACATGTAGAGACTTCAAAAACTGATAATTTCATTTTTACTATTTGGTAAGATAATTATGACTGTGTTTGATTCCAGTGAACCAACTTGAACGATCAGATATCCATTGTCCTTGGTACTTTAAAAAATGTGCAGCAAAATTTGAAGCAGTACCCATCACTAGCATTTTCACCTCCAGTTATAAACATTTATCGACGAATCACAGGAGACAAAATAACCTAAATTTTCAAAATCGCAACTAAAAACTTAACTTTTATAACTAACTTTGACCTAAACTTTTTTTTATTAATCATACCAGAACATTTCAAATATTTCGAGACGATACGTTTTATTTAATTTAACAACAGTTTCAACAATTTAATAAATTATCATAGATTTTAAACATGGACAAATTACAGTATTTAAATATTGGAAATCCTATTTCTTTCATTGCTGAAAAAAAAATCCATATATTCATTCAAGAATTTAGGCTAATATATTTCCAATATCACATGGGAAATTTTTATATCTTTTCTATAAGACTTAGGGATATTCTTTGCTTGAACATGTATTGTTTCAATTTTTGAGCATCGTTATTAACTTTCCAGGAATATTAATTAGTTATTTAATGTACTCATTTAGTTCATTAGTTCATAACAAATCAACAAAATTAATAAACTAATAATTACTTGTAATAACTAATAAATTCGTTTGTTAATAATATTCTTAGAGCATCCATATTGGCAAATTGTCTCTGTCTGTCTTTATTGTGGGTAATAAGTAAAATATAAAGTCTAATAAAGGCTTTGTAATCACTTAGTCTTCCTAATTCAAAGTCTTTCTAGGCTAAATCATCTCACGTAACTTTATGATACCTGAAGTCTAATAAAGCCTTTCTAACCATCTTGAACTTTCTAATCGAAAGACGTTCTAATCTAAATCATCTCAGGTTTCTTAATACAGCTTTACTGACACTTGGAGTCTAATAAAGCCTGTCTAAACATCTCAGTCTATCTAATCTCAATCCAGAGCTAGGAGTTAGGTTTTTTCTCAGGTAGGACAAATGTAGACTTCGCCGTCCCCTGCCGCACCGTCAATAATGTCACTATTACAATTTTTGCCGAAAAATATTACAATTTAAGCTTATTTTACCGCCCCCGGGAAGTTCAGCCCTGGCGCTTGCCCCCTCTAGGCCCCCCACTAGATCCGGCCTTGTCTAAAGCTTCTCAGGCTTCTTAATTCAGCTTTCCAAACAATTGGAGTCTAAAAAACCTTCCTAATCATCTTAGTCTTTTTAATCTACATCATCTCAGGTTTTGTAATGCAGCTTTTGGCATTTAGAGTCTCGTAAAGTCTTTCTAAACATCACAGTCTTTCTAATCTAAATAATCTCAGGTTTTTCATCGTAACTTTACTGACACTTACAGTCTAATAGTCTTTTTAATAATCTCAGTCTTTCCAATGTAAAGACACTCTAATCTAAAACATCTCAGTTTTCTTAATGCAGCTATACTCACTCTTCATAGCTCCTCACTCATTCGCAGCTATACTATACTCATTCTTTCTAATCTAATGTCTTTCTAATCTAAACCGTCCCAGGGTTCTCAATGTAGCTTTACTGATACTTGGAGTCTAATAAATTCTTTTTAGTCAGCTTAGTCTTTCTACTCTAAAGTCTTTCCAATCTCAATCGTCTCAGGGTTCTCAATGCAACTTTACTGGCATTTGCATTCTAATAAAGTCTTTCTAATAATCTCTGTCTTTCTAATCTAAAACATCTCAGTTTTCTTAATGCAGCAGTACTCATTCTTGGAGTCTAGTCAAGTCTCTCTAATTATCTCAGTCTTTCTATTTACTCTTTCTAATCAAAACTGACACTTGGCTTTACTGACCCTTGGAGTCTAGTAAAGTCTTTCTAACCAGCCCAATCTTTCTAATATAAAGTCTTTCTGATCTCAATCATCTCAGACTTCTCAATGTAACTTTACTGGACCATGGAGTCTAATACAGTATTTCTGATCATCTAAGTATTTCTATTTAAAATCATCTCAGGGTTCTCAATGTAACTTTACTGACACTTGGAGCCTAACAAAGTCTTTGACTAACTAATAAACGAACTAAGACTTACCGTTGCTACAGTTTTTGTATCTGAGAACGGACTTTTGAAGAACGTAGCAATAACGTTCACCATAGTCGTAGTGACATAATTTTCCAACGCCATATTTGCAGTTCCATGATCGTAATTTGGATCTGACAGTATCGTTAAGTCTAGAACAAAGCTTTTCACAAACAAATCCCAAATACGACAAGATGCGAAAATGTCTTTGACTTCAACTTCTGTATCAATATAACAATGGTTCAGGAATGTAATGTAAACATCTTTCACCTTAAAATAAACGCAATCAATTATAGTTTCCGGAGTTCGTCTGAAGGACTTTTTTTTACACTTGTACTCTTTTTTCCTTATATTTACTGCATTAACAAAAAAAAATGACAAATTCACCAAACTGTTGTCTAACTGAACAATAATCATGAACAGATCCAAAATTATTCAATTTCAAATTATTAATAAAACCAAAAGAAAATAATTTTCAATTAAAAAATGCAGCTGAACTAATCTAATTAGTAATTGATTTATTATTAAACAGACAGAAAAAAATTTGACTCGTTAACATTGTAAATATGGAACAATTACACACTACAAATAATTAAAAAAGTCTTCATCATTTATATAGCAGCATAAAATAAATGATCTAAAAAAAAAAAAACAAATTAAAAATTCATGTTTGTACATAAAGCATACAAATTTCAATTGAATAAAAATAATAAGACGAAAACAGAGGAAAAAAAAAATGTTAAATGCGCTTTCACACTGCTTCTAAATCTGTTCTTACATTTACAAAGGATATTCAATCGAATTTGAATTCGATTTTATTTCTTTATTTATTATTTTGACTTTGACTTGACTTATGTCCCGGACGTCCTCAAGGGTCGCGTTGGGGCCATCTCCTTCAAACGTTCTTGGATCAGTTTCCTGTACAAAGCCCGGTCGTCAGCTTGCCTCAGAAGGCATAAGAGGTCATTTCCGAAGTTGTCACACCATCTCTTCCTAGGTCTTCCAGGTGGGCGGCTACCGTGGACCCTTCCTTCGAAGGCAACTTTTGGCAGGCGCGAGTTCTCCAATCGCTGTAAGTGGCCCAGCCACCTAAGTTGCTGCAGGCGCACCTTTTGGAGAATAGTAGTTTCCCGATTCAGATGCTTCCGAAGGTCTTCGTTCCAGACTCTGTCTTGGTATGTGATTCCGGCAATGCGTCGGAGGCATTTTGTTTCGAAAGCCGAAATTCTGCGTTCATCTTCGACCTTCAGTGTCCACGTTTCGCAGGCGTACATGGCGACAGGTATGATTAGAGAGTCGAAAAGTCGAAGTTTCAGTTGCATAAATAGGTGTTTATTTTTAAAGAGGGGGAGTAGCCTCTTAAAGCTTGTCTAGCTCCTCTTAAAGTTGCAGGTAGACTTCCTAGGGCAAGTCTTCGTTTTATGTCGTCGGAGCAGTTGTTGTCTGAAGATATTAGGCTCCCTAGGTACACGAACTTGGTCACCCATTCGACTTCTTCGCCACTTACAACGACATGAACAGGGGATGAGCTCGGGTCTTTTGTGGTGCGGATTGCTTTGGTCTTCTTTGGGTTTATGAACATACCAAAGCTATTTGCGGCTGTTTCAAGTTCAGAGGCTTGGGCTTGTATACTGGACTTAGTTTCTGCAAACTTGTCGAGGTCGTCAGCATAAGCTAGAGCATCGATGTTTGTACCGTTAACGGTCACTCCTACATTGTCCTCAAGCAGGGACAGTATGACATGTAAAAAGAGCTTGAAAAGTTGTGGTGAAAGTATGCAGCCTTTTATCATGCCCGAAGTTGTAGCAAACTCTTCTGTTTGTCCTTCTGGGGTCTGAACACAGCTACGGTAATTTTCATACTTATTTTTGACTATGTTGACTATATTTCCAGGAACGCTATAGTGGGCTAGTATATGCCAAAATCCATTTCGCCACACTAGATCGAAGGCCTGCTTAAAATCAATGAATAGTTGGAAGATTTCTTTGTCAGATTCAAGGTACCTTTCTGCGAGTTGCCTCACTACAAAGATCTGGTCGGTGGCAGACCGTCCAGGGCATAGACCAGCCTGATAGTCGCTGATGATGTGGTCTGTTATTGCTCTGATTCGGTTTAGAAGGATCCTTGTTATGACTTTGGCTGGATGACTTGTAAGGCTTATGGGCCGGTAATTCTCACAGTCGTTTTTAGGGCCTTTCTTGTGGAGCGGTACAATGACTGCCTTCGCCAATGCTTTTGGGAAATGGTCTGTTGACCACACGGCGACAGCCACTTTATGTAGTAGGTCCTCTAGCAGAGGAGATCCAACTTTAAGCAGCTCGGCAGGGATACCGTCAGGGCCTGGGGCTTTGTTTTTCTTGAGACTGTGAATGGCCTCTTTTACTTCACTAATTAAAGGTGAGGGGCTAGGGTCGCATTCCAGCTAGGGGAATCCTGATAGCACAGTAGGGTTGCAGGTAAGAAGCGGATTCAGTTTCTCTTCGAAGTGACTTTTCCATCTGTCTTTAATAGCCTCGCTGTCACTGAGGAGCTTACCGCCCTTGTCCAGGACGCTAGCAGCGATGGTGGACTTTTTCGTGGAGTTCTTTGACTGTTTTGTACATTCTTTAGCTGTTTCCTGATTTGAAATCCTTTTCGCAGGACTCGCACTTCTCCCGTATGTAATCTCTGAGGGCAGTCCGAATCTTTTTGTTTATCGTTCGCTGTGTCCGCTTATACATGTCCCTACTTTCTCGGTCCTGCTTGTTGCAAACCCGTCGCTTTTGGTCACAAAGATCTAGGATCCCATCTGTGATCCGGGGCTTCTCTGTTTTAGATTTGTGGCCTAGATTTCGTTAGCTGTATCTATGAGTGCTGTGTTCAGTTTCTCAACTAGGGCATCTAAGATGTCAGGGGTTATGGTCGACGGGAGTGACTCATGCACAGGACCAAGACATTCTCCTTGTGACTGCAGGAAAGTGGTGCGTGTGGTGGGTTCTTTCAGTTTATCGGTACGGAAACTTGGGATCTTATTTTTCTTTACAGGAAGGGTTTTTAGTCGGAGTTTTGCCAATGTGCTCATTACAAGGACATGTTCCGAATCGAAATTTCCTCCAGGCAAAGCGGTGGTGTTTGTGACAGATGACTTCCACCGCTTTGAGATGAGGACATAATCGATCAAATTTGTCGTCTTTCCATCTGGTGATATCCAAGTTGCCTTTCTTCTCTTTCTATGTTTGAACATTGAGTTCGTAGCAAAGAGGTCATTATTCCTGCAAAACTCAAGTAGACCTTCCCACGTACGTTTCGCCTCCCAAGACCGAATCTGCATAAGACATCACTGTCAGGCTGTGCAGTTTCTCCGGCGATAGCATTGAAGTCACCCATTACTACGAGGAGATCTTTCTTTGGGACTTCATCAGTTAGAGACTGAAGTTGTTGATAGAAGGTGTCAATTTCTTCATTAGGTCTTGAAGAATCAGGGGCGTACACTTGGATGACGGTGATGTTTTGTAGTTTCGATCACAGCCGAATCATCATAAGGCACTCTGAGACTAACTTTGTGGCTATGAGTGCGCGCTTTCCTTAGCGTGTCAGGAGAAAGCCAACATCTTGTCGAAGTTTGCCATCAGATATACCAGAGTACGAAATTATGATGTCACCGCATCGTTGTTCTCCTGAACCAGGTAAGTGAGTTTCCGAGAGGCCCATAACGTCCCATCTGTACCTCTCGAGCTCTTTGACAATTAGCTCTAGTTTCCCAGTCTTTGCCAAAGTTCGCACATTCAAAGTCCCCAGGTAGAATTGGGCTTTCTGGGTCAGAATAGGGGGTTTCTCCTGGTAGAGTACGAATTTAAAAAAAAGTCAATAGAAAACAAATGATAGCAAGTCTCTCAAATGTCACTTTTTGTACAAGCATGATTTCATTTTTCACTACCAAAACGGACAAATAAGAATGCTCTATATACTAACTTAGAAGAAATTTAATATATAAGACTTCACAATTTTATTTCTACGATATGTACTCTATTCAATTCACATTTTAATTCAATTTTATGTCAATCGGGCGTATAAATTGTCGAAAAATTAAGCTAAGGTTGCTTAAAACCGGCAGATTTTCGGTAGAAGCGAAGAAAATATCGGTAAAACAACTCGGTAGACATTTTTTAAACGGGTCGGTCTCCAGGACGTTTTGAGAACTAAATAAAGCTTTTTTTGTCATCCGTGTTAATAGGAAGAACACGGAAAAATACCCCAATGAAAACGAGGTTAGGTGGGGTATAAAAGGTTGGAGCTGTTGCGGTGCTGTGAGATGGGTTGGGGTCTCCATTCCGTCATAAGATCCTTCCTCCGTCCTTATTCAAAGAAAATCCTGCTTTGTGGCCTCATAGTGGAGTAAGGGTAGACTTTCACGAGTTTGTCTAACCAAAATCGTGATTGCAAACCGTGTTCCAGTGTAACGTTGAGGAGTGGCGCCCATTGGGGAAATTATAGCCTAGTAAGCGACTATGTGTTTGCCCAGGATTCTGATTGACGAATCATTCTTCTGTTTTTGTTTGTTTTGGTTGTATTTTTTTGGGGGGGGGGGGGTGGGGGCAGAAAAAATTCTCCACAGCTAAGTTATCTATTATGGGCTGCCTCCCTATAGTAGCATAATATCTATAGGCACGAATACATAATATTTGTAGGCATGAATATATAATAGGCTTGATATTGCTTGTGCGAGATTTTGACTCTTGTTGATAGAAGAGCGTCGCCAAGTATGGAAAACCATACTCTGACCAAGATGACCTAGGGATTGCTCAAAGCCTTTATTCATTCTGGAGGTCCCAGGGACTTCTTTCTATTCTGTTCTGAACTGACTTAAGCACTTCGTGAAGATTTGACAATACGTGTTGAGAAGTATAACTAAAATTAGAATATTAGAAACTACAATGACAGTGTTCTAGTACAGTTCTGAAGGATGGGCGCTCCGAAAGACGGGGGAGGATTTGCTGGATGTTTTCTAGAGAAATTGTCTACAGTTTGTTTGGGTACCCGTCAGACTGACCGTATTACAAACAGTAAGCTATACGAAAAATGTGACTCAACCCCGCTTTCTGGGGTTATAATGAGTGAAGTAAACACTTTCTGCGCATGAAAGATACAAATATTCCCCTTGTTGGCCAAACAAAAGTGAATCGTCCAGGAATAGCGTAGGAGCATGCCGTAAGGAAAGATTTAAAGGAAACTGGAACTTTTTATGAAGATGTAAAGAGGCCGGCTACGAACAGATTGGGATGGAGGAGAAGCGTGCGTAGCTTTGTTGGTCTTAGGTAGTTTGGCGCTGCAGTGAGTTGTTAGTAGTAGTAGTAGTTAATAAGCGAAAGTTTTTATTCCGACTTTTTATCGTTTATTTTTTTTTATTTTAACTAATGCAACCTGTTTTTTTTCTTTACTGCTTAATTTAACAATTGTTTTTTATTTTACTTTAACTATTTATTTTAACTATTTGTTCTATATATTAAAATGGGGGCACTAAAGTCGGTTGAGTTGAGCAATTCGTTTGCACGAAAACTGCCAAGTAGACTATTACCCAAGCAGACTATCAGCTATTAAAATGTTGCATCTTGAATTTTTCCACCTTTATTTAAAACCCAATTCAGTTACTTCTCTTAACTTTTTTTTTTTAGTTAATTTGTGTTTGTATGTAGCTAGCAAAACTTTGTTAAATATTAATAGCAGTATTATTTGTCATAATAATTGGTATAGTAGTGCTAATTGGTACACCAATCCTACAGCCCGTGTTTTTATTTCTCTTTTTCGAAAATCAGAGTGGGTAGAAAATGGGCAGATTTTTGGCAGGCTCGAAGAAAATATCGTTAAAAGAAACCATAAAGCGTTTTTCTACAATTCAGTCTCCTATAAGCCTTGAGAACCAAATACAGAGATGTTCTCATCAGCTTTAATAAGCAGAATACACCAGTGAGTCCAACTTTCGGCACGCTCACAAGCCTATTAGTGTCACTCTTTCTTTTTAAATTTAATATGGAAGATCTGCAATTTGAGCTATATGGGTTGGAACTCTCAATCAAACTGCAAATGAAATGACAACTTCTGGATTTCTTTAACCAAAATCTGCTTGTAATCACACACAATTTGGCTGCCCTCTGCCGAAGCCTAGTATCTGGATTTTCCAAGTTTTCGAGAAAATAGCAAAATAGATAATTTTTTTTTTATTTCGGAACCGGCCGATTAGATGAAGATCCAGAGTTTCGACAGTAGGTTTTCAAAAATCCGCTTTCTTCTTGTACTTGTCGTTCCTTTTTCAACTAATTTCAATAATGACTCTAATTCCAAAATAATTCCAATTATAGTTATTGAAAACCGGACAAAATCCAATTTTAAACCTGTAGATACTAGATGTACCTCAAAAAGTATAGTTATTTGTTCAGTTACTGTAATTATAATTACATTAATCACAACTGATTACAATTATTCATTACAATTTACTGCAATTACATTACATGATATTTACATTATCCCATTATTTGATAATTATCAAATCATTAAAGTACCAAGTACACCTAAAATGAAAACTAATTCATTAAATTGGTCAAGTGCAAACTTACACAGCCATATACGTCTTAAATTAGTGTGAAAAACCGATAATTCATTTTTTAAGAGAAAGATCGCCTGTTTACATAATGTATTCCAATACGCAAGTTCGTGGCCAATTTCAAAAATAAAGAGCGTGTGCTGTTAAACAGCAGAAAATGACCAAAAAATAAATAAATCAGCATATAGCCTTAGAAAGTGTTGTTTTCTTGTATGTTCTGGTAAAACAGAAATCGGAACCTAGTTCAGCAAAGCTCTTTTCTTTGAAAAATACTTTTAAGGAATGCTTCTTGAAAAGAGCTTGGCTAGACTAGGCCTAGTCTTGATGTTACTAGGATTTTTGGCATTCCAGGATCTTTTAACCATGAAGCAGTGTAAAGGTAAACATTAATGATTCTAAAAGAAAGTATCAATATATAGGCTACCCTATTGGTAGTTTTGCAGACCTAATGACTTCCACTGATAGCCTACCTTATGTAGGCTAAGGTAAGACACCTAGTAGGCTGTGTGATTTGCCTGAATATTTTGATATAAATCTACCTCATATTTACTATATAATAGTAGCATATACCGGCAAAATTCTACTTTAGCTACTTTAGGCTATCTTGGAAAGAAGTTTGGTTAGGAAAATGAAACTTTCAGGGATAGATCTAAAGGCTAAAGTATGTCCTGGGAAGGTATTTTGAAGTACCTACCTCCACTCCTTCTTGCTCTAGAGGGTCCTGACCTTTGATGACCTTTAAAAATCTGTGTGTTATAAAAGTGAAACCTTGTAAAATAGATCTTCTGCTTAAAATGAAGTCCAACAAAATTGTTTTCAGCCTCAAAACTTTGCTCAATCCTGATTTATAGAGTTTTAAAGATATGCAAATACATTTCCTAAATTTTGAAAATTAACCTTGATATGCCTTAAAATACTACTCAAATAACAGGAATTGCATTTTCAGAACTAAAGCCAGAGAAAAAGAATCTTATAACTGAAAATTAAGGTAAAATGTTGTTTTGTCAAAATTTCAGTAGGTATAGACCTGTCATGTAGGCAAATTTCAGGATCCTCTAGAGGGAGAAGGAGAGGAGATAAGTACTTCAAAATACCTTCCCAGGACATATTTTAGCCTGTAGACCCATGTCTGAAAGTTTCATTTTCCTAACCTCACCCCTTTCTAAGATAGGTAAAAGTTACTAAAGTAGAATTTTACCGCATATACCTTTTATGCTTTTTTTATATTAGAAATACAAATTACTTGGGTGAGCACTGTTTGACTAGGCCTATTAAAGTCATTGGTTCTTTATACTCTAAGCAACAAATATTGTCATTTACTCTTATATACAAAACACTATAAAATCAAGACAATAGGCAATATTGTGTTTCCTTTAAACATGGAGAATGATATAAAGTCTTCTGTATGACTTTTTAAACATCAAATTATTATAGAGACACATGAATAAAGTTATACAGAATGCTTTTTGGTTTTCTTATTTAATATATGATCCACTAAAATGTCATACAAAAGAAATTACGTTACCCCACTGATGCATAGAGAAAACAACAAAGTCATACAGATGGCTTTTCATAGTTCCAATTGCAGTTCAGGTAACTTGGTGGTCACATATCAATCCTAAAACTTAGTCAACCTACCTGAGAATTTATGTGGCCAGGAAAATTAGGCTTAGGATGCTTCTTCATCAGCAAGTTCCATAGACATTGTCTGTTGTGAGTCAGCCCAAAAATCTTAGTCATCTCTATTGTAATTCAAGTAGACTTTCCAAGTAGGCCTGTCCGCCTAGAGTCAAAGGCATTTTGACCAAGTTTTAGGATTAACATGACCACTAAGTCACCTGGACTTGCAGTCCTTAGTCAGAAAACCCAATCTATAAGCCAAGACAGTTACACTAAAACAAAATTAATTGAAAATTGGTTGACTGAAAAGTTGCCTGGCCTTGTGTGCAAACAAGTGGCATAGGGTCTACCTGCCTAAAGTCTTAGACAGGCAACCCAGTTTATAAGCTCAGACAGTTACACTAACACAAAATTCATTCAAAATTGGTTGACCCAACAAGTTGCCTGGATTTGCAGGTGAACAAGTGACATAAGGTCTGCCTGCCTATAGTCTCAGGCAAGGGCAGCTGAGTTTTAGGACTAACATATGAACATCAAATTGCCTGGACTCACAGGCAAACCAGCAACAATAATAATAATCGATTGAATTTTCAGAACATATATCCTATAGGCCTTCAAAAAATTATGGGTATTTATTAATGAAAAGGATGTCACACTGTTATACTAAAGCAATGCAGGAAAAGAAGGTACTGTTCTAATATCTGGGGAACATGTGAGAAGTGAAGTTTGGTTAATGCTAGTGAAATAAAACAAAATAGGATAAAAATATAATAGTTTAAAAACAAATTTTGGCTGTATATTTGCACATTAGGAGGGTGGGGGTAAAGGATAGCATATAATAAATACATAACTTAAACTAACCTAGGTACCTTTTTTCCTCCTAAACCCCAAAAAACTAAAGCTTGAATATAGTTCCTGGAGTGAGAAACCCCTTGTTTATAGAGCATAAGATAGGAAATTACTGGGTAATGTTATCTGTTCTTGGCTTTTCTCAAGTTGCATTCTTGCATGTTGCCCATATATTAGAACAGTACCAAAAAAAATTTAGTGGAACAAAACAGGAATTATATTAAGAACAAAATTAGAGAGTCAGGGCTTCTCTGAATGACAAATGTTGATTAAATAAATCAATACTATTAGATCATTATCTGTCATTGTTATTATGTAATATATATTATTGTATTATGAATCATATACAATATATTATTGTATTGTTTGCACTTGCCATTGTACACTGTTTATTCTAATTCAGCATTAGGCCACATAATTTTGGGGTGCCAATTATGTGAGGGGGGAGCAGTTGCCTCAGTTAGACTTTGAAAAATACCTTCTTATTTCTATTTTGCTACTTTTTATTTTATCATGGCTAGCAGGTTATTTTTGCCCCATTTAGATTTTGAGGATTGGAGTCACTGACATAATTACCAGATACAAATCATCAGCACAACTGGGTTATATTTTGTTTAGTGATGAGCCTGAATAAAAGACTCTTACTTAGTTACTTCATAATAAATAAATTATTATGGTCATTAGACTTTGAAGTTGATACCACGAGTCTATGCTTTACTCCCCCCCCCCTAATATGGAAATATATAGCCTAAGTCAGCTTCAATCATTAGTCAGCTACATATGACCTATTTTTCTCCTTAGCCAGTTATTTAAAGAAGCAAATTTTTGAGCAGAGGGTTACTAGGTTTCTATGGGGTGTTCTGAGCCTTCTAGTCCCTTCATGGCTCAAAATTAATAGTCCCTGTAAAGTGATAATTTAATTATAAAAGAGCATGAAAAATACTCATTATTTTGAATTGTGCTGAAACGCTAAATTTTGTTGAAAACTGCAGTCTAGGCTATATACCAAAAATATGGTGTTGATTTATAATTCAGGGTATATTTTTCACCATTATGGAGGGAGGGAGAGGGGGGAGTCTTTATAAATTTAGCTATATATGGATTTGCAATGGAGTTCTGACTATACGTGTGTCTTATTTTTTAGGCCAGGTCATCTTAATATTAAATTAGGCTAATCAGAAAACTTTGAATATAGCTTTGAACTTAGAAGCTTAATTTTTTTTTTATAATGCCCTTTGCCTATCACATTTAAAACAGTTGAAATGGGTGACTTTGATATTGATTGTTTTTTTTTTTGCTCTTTTGGATTCTTAAAAAGATATTTTGTATTAAAAACAGGTACTATCAAGGTACTATCACTTAAATATAACAGCTCCCTATGCCCCCCCCCCCTCTTCTATACTATCTTGATAGGATACCGTCTGTGCTTTAAATAACAAAAATATTTAACTTATTGGCACCCCTTCTTTAAAAAAAATCGAGGTATTATGATTTAAATATTATAGCTCACTATTCCCCCCCCCCTCTCTGGATACCACCTTGATAAAATACCGTCTCTG
>JAQQPU010017638.1:0-18430 GCA_029168905.1 Artemia sp. Kazakhstan ARC1039
CAGGACAGGTCGTCGTGGCGAAACACTGTTGCTGCCTTATGCGCCCCAGGCGTAGGAGGACCTAAGTGAGTAAGTAACCTCTTGTGTTATAGACGAAAAAACAATTTGTAAACCTCCTTCAAAGCAGTCAGTTAACATTAAATATAATGAAAACGATATAAAGGGTTAGTATTTCCGCTTCCTTTGGTATCATTTTGACAATCAGAGTACTTTTTGCGTTATGTCATAAAGTACAATCTAGGAGTCAAGCGACATTCCAGAACGCCAAAAAACCTGGGTTGCCCTCCATTCTCTTTTGAATCCTACACAGAACACTAAAACCTTCCATTTCCAATTGAATGAGCTCTTTTGGAAGTTTTTACGACAGCTCCTTCTATACGAAGTGCATTGGTAAAGCAAAAATATTGTGTCAACATAGTTCTCTACTTCAGCAATGCTAATGAGCTTCATATGATTTATGGGGTGGTCGATGTTTACCCCCCCCCCCCTTCCCCAGAATGTGCCCACGCGGATTATGCCCCCTTAACCACGTGCAAAATACCTCCGTGGAAAATAATCCCTTGAAAAATTTCCCCCTCTCCCTGAGGCTGGTTGGTTTCCAATCACTTTCGACTTATAAAAAAGGACTAGAACTCTCAATTTCCGATCTAATGAGTACCCTCCGAAGTTTCTGCGACCATGAGGTGGAGGTTTGAATGAGCAAGGGGCAGTCCCCTGTCTATACGCAATAAGTTCTGCTCATTTTGGGGTAGAGTGTTCGTTCCTCTATACTAACAGAATAACAGCATAGACCAGAAATATTCCCAGAATTCATATGTGAATAGAAATGAATTTCAGATTTTTTATGCGTCTTTTAAAGTTTCTTTTGTATTTTCAACGGCAGGGGTTGGGTGATATTTTCCAGAGAGATTTTCCCAGGGATAAAACGCGTAGAACTGGTTTCTGGTCATTTTGAGTTTTAATTATTATAGGAATTTATATCTGCTGAATATGTTTCTGGATTGTTATATGTTCTTTGGACAGCCCCAAACAAAAAATGATAGAAAATGATCAGAGGGCAATTAGCTCCCTCTCTCCTACGTTATCTTTCGCCCAAATGCATCTGATAGAAATTTGAGATAGCCATTTTTTTCAAAACAAATTCCAAAGATCATATAACAAGACAAGGTTTCTTATGGAAGTGGTTGTTGTGTAAACTTTAGAGAAGGCTCATTGGATTGAAGATTGAAAGTTGTAGTTCCCGTTTAAGAACCAAAAAATGATTGGAGGGCAAGCCCCTCTTTCCCCCACTGCGGCTCTCTTTTCCCCTAATACATCTGATCAAAATGGTGAGATAGCTATTTTGTTCAAAACAGTCAGCTAAATTTTCGCAAAAATCATATATTTTTGCTTAATGAATGTTCAACTGCGTGGGTGAAAGATCCAAGGTTAAATCGGTTAAAACCATGATATCTAGTCAGGGGCGCAGTTTGGGAATTTAGTTAATGTGTCCGCACTTGTCGGCATACTGGAGGATTTTGTCGATACAATCTTGAAATTCCTCCTCCAAATTGGAGGGCAAACACTGGATACAGGTGTGCAACATTTTAAGTTTGGTGAAGGAATTTAAAGATTGTGTCAACAAGATCGTCCAGTATGCCGACAAATGCGGACACATGAACTACATTTCCAAACTGCGCCCTTGACTAGATATCATGGTTTTAACCGATTTAACCTTGGATCTTTCACCTACGCAGTTGAACATTCATTAAGCAAAAATGTATAATTTATTGTAGTTGTTTTAGCAGAAGTTGTACGTTCTTGAACTCACCATATTTCGAACATTGCTGGACCAGGTCCAGGTCTGTTGTGCATTGACAACAAATATGCTTTGACCTCATTTGATTCACTTCCACTGCTCTCTCCTTCTCCAGATTTAGCTAGTTGCTCTACCCCCAAGGAAGGGACAAGCAAAAATTCAATTAGGAGGTTTGGCAAAATCTTCTGGATAAGTTGCGTATAAATAAAAAAAAAAAAAAAAAAAAAAAAAAAAAAAAAAAAAAAAAAAAAAAACTTGTAAAACTCTCAATATGAAATTTCGAATGCCCTTATAAAGATGCCAAATTAGAGAGGGGCTTGCCCTCCAATTATTTTTGGGTTCTTAAACGGGAACTACAACTTTCAATTTCCGATCCAATGAGCCTTCTTTAAAGTTTTGCAAAACCACCCCTTCTATAAGAAACCGTGTCTTGTTATATGATCTTTGGAATTTGTTTTGAAAAAAAATGGCCATCTCAAATTTCTATCAGATGCATTTGGGGAAACGATGACGTGGGAGAGAGGGGGCTAGTTGCCCTCTGATCATTTTTTATCTTTATAAGAGCATTCGAAATTTCATATATTACTAATTTGCAACTAATAAAACTCTTAAACCTTGCCCTGAGGATTTTCAAAGGGGTTTTTCATCCACAAAGACATAATCAATGGACCTTAGAGCTATGAAGAAAAAAAAATGGCTATCTTAATATTTCTATGGGATGTGTATGGAGAAAAATGGGGGCGGGAGGTGGCTGGTTGCCCTCCAATCAGTTTTGACTCTTAAAAAGGGAAGTAGAACTTTCAATTCTCAGTCGAATGAGCTCCTTTCAAAGTTTATACGACAACAACTCCTTCTATACAAAGTAGGGCCCAACCGATATGGATTTTTAGGGTCCGATACCGATACCATACCGATGCATTTTGCCAATAAATTCCCCTCTGAAATAAACATCATCTAATGTTTTGAAAAACAATTAAACCAAATGAAGTTCTAGTCTGGACAATAGCTCTATTTTAAGACGGTTTAATTACATTAACACAAATACATGAAATTTTATTGAAAGAGGTACAAGATACTTACTGAAACTGATTATTCTAAACCCGAATATAAATAGCGGAAATTTATATTTAAATCATTAACATATTAACCAGGAAACTTTACTTTACATTCATTTGATATGGTCTCTTACTAATATTAATTAAAAAAAACTTTCCGAAAAATAAGTTTTTCAAAGAAAAGTAAAGACCATTTTAAACTTAAGCTCAGCACATACAAATACCTTTTAAAATTCAAACTCAAAATGACCAGAAATTACTATTAAAGAATTAATGAAACCCAAAACGAACAAAAATTAAATAAGGAATCATAGCAAAAACATACAACAAGTAATAATATAAATAAATAAATAGATCTTAAAGCGAGTAATGCTTAGATTGAATATGAATATCAAGCTTAAAATGAAAAAAAAAATTATTTTCCTATTGAAGTATAAATGAAACTTAAAACGAACAGAAATTAAATAAACAATCAATGCAAACAAATATACAATTGATATTAATGTAAATTAATAAACAAATCTTAAAACGAGTGAAACTTAAATTGAATATGCAAATCAAGCTTCAAACGAACAAAAAACACCACTAACAAGAGTTTGAGTATGACCTCCTTCTCTCACTGTAAAAGTCTAAAACCTACTGCGTCATTGGCGCTTTACTGAAAACTATATGCGTCGTGAACAGTATTGGGAAGTTTTAACAACATCAAATTGAATATTTGATGAATAATGATATTAATTGTTGAAAGATCCATCAGTTCAAGAATTTATTTCACTGTTTATGTACTTTTATTTTCAATACTGTAAGAACTGGAAAAACATTATTTGTAATATAATCCGTTTTCAGTTAAGCGCTAATGACGCAGTAGGCTTTTGGTTTTTATTTACAGTTAGGAAAGGAGGCAGTATCCAATCACTTGTTTGTAGAGAAACTATATTCGTCTTTAAAAACTTTAAAAAGAGCTAATAAATTAAACTGAATATTTGATGTATAATGATATTAATTGCTGAAAGCTCATCAGTTCAAAATTTTACTATTATTTTAATGTTTATTTTCAATATTAAGTACAAAAGGAAACATTTGTCATAAAATTGGTTTTCAGTAAAGCGCCAATAATGCAGCAGGTTTTAAACTTTTACAGTGAGAAAAGGAGGTCATATCCAAACTCTTGTTTGTGGTGATTTTTGTTCGTTTCAAGCTTGATTTGCATATTCAATTTAAGTTTCACTCGTTTTAAGATTTATTTATTAATTTTCAATAATATATATTGTATGTTTGTTTGCATTGATTGTTTATTTGCTTTCTGTTCGTTTTAAGTTTCATTTATACTTCAATAGGAAAACATTTTTTTTCATTTTAAGCTTGATATTCATATTCAATCTAAGCATTACTCGCTTTAAGATCTATTTATTCATTTATACTATTACTTGTTGTATGGTTTTGCTATGATTGCTTATTTAATTTCTGTTCGTTTTGGGTTTCATTAATTCTTTAATAGTAATTTCTGGTCATTTTGAGTTTGAATTTTAAAAGGTATTTGTATCTGCTGAGCTTAAGTTTAAAATGACCTTTACTTTTCTTTGAAAAACTTATGTTTTGGAAAGTTTTTTTTAAATTAATTTTTGTTCGTTTTTGATTGCAAAAAATTTCAAGTTTTTAAAAATTCCTTATTTCAAAATCAATTTAAGAAATCAAATATTCATCAAAGCATCAAAACTGATATCAAAGTAATAATATCAAATTGAATAAATGGTTTTGTGTCAACCTCGGAGTTTTTATTATCTGATGTTTGAACTATTTTTAACAAAATAGCTATCTCAAAATTTTTATCGGACGGGTTTGGGGAAAAAGAGCGTGGGGGGACTAGATTAAGCTTCGGTCTCGTTTGACTCTTTAAAAGTGAACTAGAACTTTCTATTTTCAATCAAATGAGCCCTCTCTGAAGTTTATACGAGTATCCCTTGTATAAGAACCATATAGATCCCCAGAGTGTGACTTACAACGCCTATCCCTGGGCCCTGGGGGATTGTGTCGATCCTGGAGTTTTAGTATCTGATGGTTGAACTATTTTTAATAAAAAGGCCACCTGAAATTTTTATCGGATGGGTTTATCCATCCGATACGCCCAAAAGCGTTGGGAACGGGAGGGGCTAGTTGCCCTCTGATCATTTTCACTCTGAAAAAATGAACTACAACTTTTAATTTCCATTCAAATGAACCCTCTCTGAAGTTTTTACGAGCATACCTTCCATAAGAACCATAAATACCCCCAGAGCAATACTTACAACGCATTCCCCGGCCCTGGGGGGGGGGGGTTGTGTTGTGTTGACACAGGATTTTTTCTTATCTGATCTTTGAACAATTTTTAACGAAATGACAATACGTAAAGGTGTTTTTGTTATATGATCTTTCAACTATTTTTAACAAAATGGCTACCTTAAATTTTTTTTATCAGATGTATTTGGGGAAAAAGGGCTTGGGGGCCAGTTGCCCTTTGATCACTTTTGACTCTTAGAAAGGGCACTAGTACTCTCGATTTCCAATCAAATGACGTCCCTTTGAAGTTAATACGACGACCCCTTCTGCATGAAGTGCCTCCGGGAAAAAAATAAATGGAGTGTGGAAGAGGCTAGCTGCCCTCCAATCCCTTTTGACTCTTAAAAAGTGAATTCCAACTTTCAATTTCCAATCAAATGAGCCCTCTAGGAATTTTATACGAGCATCCCTTCCATAACAACCATATATGCCCCCAGGGCATAACTTACAACGCCTATCCCGGGCCCTGGGGGGCTGTATCGACACTGGAGTTTTTGTTATCAGGACTTTTAAATATTTTTGAAAAAAATTTCTATCGCAAAATTTTTATCTGAAGCATTTAGGGCGTGGAGGAGGGGGACGGGGCTAGTTGCCTTCCGATCTCTTTTTGTTCTTAAATAGTGAACAAGAACTTTCAATTTCAAATCAAATGAACCCTCTCCAAAGTTTATACGAGCATCCCTTCCATAAGAACTATATATGCCCCTAGAGCATTACTCATAACGCCTGCCTCCAGGCCCTGGCGGGTTCCGTCGACAAAGAAATTTTTCTTATCTGACCTTTGAACTATTTTTAATGAAATGGCTATTATAAAAATTTTATCAGATAGGCTTGGGGAAAAAGGGTGTGTGGAGGGGGGGGGGGGGCTAGTTGCCCTCATATGTCTTTTGACTCTTAAAAATTGAACTAGAAGTTTCAATATCCAATCAAATGAGCCCCCTTTGAAGTTTATACGAGCATCCCTTTCATAAGAACCATAAACTCCCCCAAGACAACACTTACAAAGTCTATCCCCCGGGCTCTGGGGGGTGTTTTTGTTATCTCATTTTTGAACAATTTTCAAAACACTGGCTGTCTCAAAATTTGTAGGGGACGGGTGTGAGGAAAAAAGAGCGTGAAGGGGGGGCTAGTTTAACTCTCTTGACTCTTAAAAAGTGAACTAGAACTTTCAATTTCCAATCAAATGATTCCTCTATGAAGTTTATACGATCATCCCTTTCATAAAAACCCTACATGCCCTTAGGGCATAATTTAGAACGCCTTCCCTTGTGCCCTGGGGGGTTTTATTGACACCGGATTTTTTCTTATCTGACCTTTGAACTATTTTTAACAAGATGTCTATCTCAAAATTTTAATCAGATTGGTTGGGGGATAGCTGCCCTTGGATCTCTTTTGACTAGTAAAAAGTGAGCTTGAACTTTCAATATCCAATCAAATGAGCCCTCTCTGAAGTTTATACGAGCATCCCTTTCATACGAACAATATATGCCCCAGGGCATAACTTAAAACGCCTGCCCCCGGGCCCTGGGGGGTTTTGACGACACATGAGTTTTTGTTATCTGACTTTTGAGAAATTTATAACTTAATGTCTATCTCAAAATGTTTATTGGATGCATTTGGGGAAAAATAGGCTTGGGGGAGCTAGTTGCCCTCTAATCTCTTTTGACTCGAAAAAACTTAACTAGATCTTTCAATTTCCAATCAAATGAGCCATCTCTGAATTTTTTTACGAGCATCCCTTCAATAAGAACCTTATATTCCCCCGGGGTGTAACTTATATCACCTGCCCTCGGGCCCTGGGGGGCTGTGTTGACCCCTTAGTTTTTTATATGGTCTTTGAACTATTTTAAAAAAAGCTATTTCAAAGTTCTTATCGGTTGAGTTTGAGGAAAAAAGGGCTTGGAAGGGGGGGGGGAGCTAAGTGCCCTCAAATCTCTTTTGACTGTTAAAAAGTGAACTAGAACTTTCAGTTTCCAATCAAATGATACCTCTTTGAAGTTAATACGAGCATCCTATCCATAAGACCCATGTATGCCCCCAGGGCATAACTTACAACCCCTGCCCCCGGGCTCTGGTGGGTTGTGTCAACACCGGAATTTTTTTTTGTATGATTTTTGAACTATTTTAAAAAAACAGCTATCTTAAAATTTTTATTGGATACATTTGGGAAAAAAGGGTGTGGAGGGAGGAAGCTGGTTACCCTCCAATATCTTTTGACGCTTAAAAAGTGAACTAGAACTTTCAATTTCCAATCAGATGAGCCCTCTCTGAAGTTTTTACGAACATTCCTTCCATAAGAACCATATATTCCCCCAGGGCATAACTTATAACCCTTGCCCCTGAACACTGTGGGGGGAGCGTCCTGGTCAAAAATATAATTTCCAGAACTTTCAACTACGTTGAACAAAATGGCTATACCAAAATTTTGATTGGATGTGTTTGGGGAAATAGTGAGCGTGGAAGGGGTGTCAGTTGCCTTAGAATCACTTCTGACAATTAAAAACGGAACTAGCTATTTAAATTTCCAATCGAATGAGCCCTTTCTGAAGTTTCTACGACAACGTTGTCTATACAAAACCTTATATGCCCCCAGGGCATAACTTACAACCCTTGCCCTAAGGGCTGTGGGGAGTTGTCATCCTCAAAGACCTAATTTACAGAACTTGAAACTAAGTTTAATAAAATAGCTATCTCAAAATTTTTATTAGGTGTGTTTGGGGAAATGATGGCCGTGGGGGGGGGGCTAGTTGCCCTCCAATCACTTTCTACTATTAAAGAGGGCACTAGCCCTTTCAATTTCCAATCGAATGAGCCTGTTTTGAAGTTTTTACGACAATGCCTTCTTAAAAACCTTATATGCCTCTAGGGTATAGCTTAAATCTCTTGCCCTGAGGGTTGTGGGGGAGTGTCATCCTCAAAAATATATTTTCTATCAGGAAATCATTTACGCTGAATAAAATGGCTATCTCAAAATTTTGATTGGATGTGTTTTGGGGAATGATGGGCGTGGAGGGTAGTTGCCCTCCAATCATTTTCGACTATTAAAAAGAGCACTAGAACTCTCGATTTCCGATATGAAGTGCCTCTTCGATATGAAGTGCCTCTGGGGGAAAAAAATAAATAATAAAACATTGGAGCCGTATGGCCTTTACTATAGGCAACGCTACAGCGTTGCCCCTGATAAATCCATACTAGGCACACTGGATGCAGGTGTGCAACATTTTAAGTTTGGCGAAGGAATTTAAAGATTGTGTCAACAAGATCGTCCAGTATGCCGACAAATGCGGAAACATGAACTAAATTTACAAACTACGCCCCTGACTAGATATCATGGTTTTAACTGATTTCACCTTGGATCTTTCACCCACGCAGTTGAACATTCTTGAAGCAAAAATGTATAATTTATTGTAGTGGTTTTAGTGGAAGTTGAACGTTCTTGAACTCACCATATTTCGAACATTCCTGGACCAGGCCCAAGTGTGTTGTGTATTGATAATAAATATACTTTGACCTCATTTGACTCACTTCCGCTGCTCTCTCCACCTCGATCAGATTTAGCTAGTTGCTCTACCCGCAAGGACCGGACAAGCAAAATTTATATGATGAGGTTTGGTAACATCTTCTGGATAAGTTGCGTATATATAAAAAAAATAATAAAAAAAACTTATAAAACCCTCAATATGAAATTTCGAATGCCCTTATAAAGATGCCAAATTGGCAAGGGGCTTGCCCTCCAATCATTTTTGGTTCTTAAACGGGAACTGCAACTTTCAATTTCCAATCCAATGAGCCTTCTTTAAAGTTTACAAAACCACCCCTTCCATAAGAAACCTTGTCTTGTTATATGATCTTAGGAATTTGTTTTGAAAAAAAAAATGGCTATCTATCAGATGCATTTGGGGAAAAGATGACGAGGGAGAGAGGGGGCTAGATCCCCTCTGATCATTTTTTATCAGAGGGCAGCTAGCCCCCTCTCTCCCAATCAAAAACGAACAAAAATTAATTAAAAAATACTTTCCAAAACATAAGTTTTTCAAATAAAAGTAAAGGCCATTTTAAACTTAAGCTCAGCACATACAAATACCTTTTAAAATTCAAACTAAAACGACCAGAAATTACTATTAAAGAATTAATGAAACCCAAAACGAACAGAAATTAAATAAGCAATCATAGCAAAACCATACAACAAGTAATAATATAAATGAATAAATAGATCTTAAAGCGACTAATGCTTAGATTGAATATGAATATCAAGCTTAAAATGAAAAAAAATATTTTCCTATTGAAGTATAAATGAAACTTAAAACGAACAGAAAGCAAATAAACAATCAATGCAAACAAACATACAATAGATATTAATGTAAATTAATAAATAAATCTTAAAACGAGTGAAACTTAAATTGAATATGCAAATCAAGCTTGAAACGAACAAAAATCACCACAAACAAGAGTTTGGATATGACCTCCTTTTCTCACTGTAAAAGTTTAAAACCTGCTGCATTATTGGCGCTTTACTGAAAACCAATTTTATGACAAATGTTTCCTTTTGTACTTAATATTGAAAATAAAAGATTAAAATTATAGTAAAATTTTGAACTGATGAGCTTTCAGCAATTAATATCATTATACATCAAATATTCAGTTTAATTTATTAGCTCTTTTTAAAGTTTTTAAAGACGGATCAAGTTTCCCTACAAACAAGTGATTGGATACTGTCTCCTTTCCTAACTGTAAATAAAAACCAAAAGCCTACTGCGTCATTGGCGCTTAACTGAAAACAGATTATATTACAAATAATTTTTTTCCAGTTCTTACAGTATTGAAAATAAAAATACAATTACAGTGAAATAAATTCTTGAACTAATGGATTTTTTAACAATTAATATCATTATTCATCAAATATTCAATTTGATGTTGTTTATACTTCCCAATACTGTTCAAGACGTATATAGTTTTCAGTAAAGCGCCAATGACGCAGTAGGTTTTAGACTTTTACAGTGAGAGGAGGAGGTCATACTCAAACTCTTGTTAGTGATGTTTTTTGTTCGTTTGAAGCTTGATTTGCATATTCAATTTAAGTTTCACTCCTTTTAATATTTGTTTATTAATTTACATTAATATCTATTGTATGTTTGTTTGCATTGATTGTTTATTTAATTTCTGTTTGTTTTAAATTTCATTTAGGCTTCAATAGGAAAATATTTTTTTTCATTTTAAGCTTGATATTCATATTCAATCTACGCATTAATCGCTTTAAGATCTACTTATTCATTCATATTATTAGTTGTTGTATGTTTTTGCTATGATTGCTTATTTAATTTCTGTTCGTTTTGGGTGTCATTAATTCTTTAGCAATAATTTTCTGGTCGTTTTGAGTTTGAATTATAAAAGGTATTTGTATCTGCTGAGCTTAAGTTTAAAATGGCCTTTACTTTTCTTTGAAAAGCTTGTTTTTCGGAAAGTTTTTTTTTTTAAATTAATGTTAGTAAGAGACCATATCAAATGAATGTAAAGTAAAGTTTCCTGATTAATATGTTAGTGATTGAAATATAAAGTTCCGCCATTTATATTCGGGTTTAGAGTAATCAGTTTCAGTAAGTATCTTGTACCTCTTTCAATAAAATTTCATGTATTTGTGTTAATGTAATTAAACCGTCTTAAAATAGAGCTATTTTCCAGACTAGAACTTCATTTGGTTTAAATGTTTTTCAAAACTTTAGATGATGTTTATTTCGGAGGGGAATATATTGGCCAAACACATCGGTATGGTATCGGTATCGGACCCCAAAAATCCATATCGGTTGGGCCCTACTTTGTATAGAAGGAGTTGTTGTCGTATAAACTTTGAAAGGAGCTCATTCGATTGAGAATTGAAAGTTGTGCTTCCCTTTTTAAGAGTCAAAACTGATTGGAGGGCAACCAGCCACCTCCCACTCCCATTTTTCTCCCAACACATCCAATAGAAATATTGAGATAACCATTTTTTTTTCTTCATAGCTCTAAGGTCCATTGATTATGTCTTTGTGGATGAAACACCCCCTTTGAAAATCCTCAGGGCAAGGTTTAAGAGTTTTATTAGTTGCAAATTAGTAATATATGAAAAATTGGAATGCCCTTATAAATATAAAAAATGACCAGAGGGCATCTAGCCCCCTCTCTCCCACGTCATCTTTTCCCCAAATGCATCTGATAGAAATTTGAGATGGTCATTTTTTTTCAAAACAAATTCCAAAGATCATATAACAAGACAAGGTTTCTTATGGAAGTGGTGGTTTTGTAAAACTTTAAAGAAGGCTCATTGGATTGGAAATTGAAAGTTGTAGTTCCTGTTTAAGAACCAAAAAATGATTGGAAGGCAAGCCCCTCTCCAATTTGGCATCTTTAAAAGGGCATTCGAAATTTCATTTGGGGAAAAGATGACGTGGGAGAGAGGGAGCTAGTTTTCCTCTGATCATTTTCTATTATTTTTCTTTGGGGCTGTCCAAAGAACATATAACAATCCAGAAACATATTCAGCAGATATAAATTCCTATAATAATTAAAACTCAAAATGACCAGAAACCAGTTCTATGCGTTTTATCCCTGGGAAAATCCCCCTGGAAAATATCACCCACCCCCAGCCGTTGAAAATACAAAAGAAACTTTAAGAGACGCATAAAAAATCTGAAATTGATTTCTATTCACATCTGACTTCTGGGAATATTTCTGGTCTATGCTGTTATTCTGTTAGCATAGAGGAACGAAGACTCTACCCCAAAATGAGCAAACTTTATTGCGTATAGACAGGGGACTGCCCCTTGCTCATTCAAACCTCCACCTCATGGTCACAGAAACCTCGGAGGGTACTCATTAGATTGGAAATTGAGAGTTCTAGTCCTTTTTTATAAGTCAAAAGTGATTGGAAACCAACCAGCCTCAGGGAGATGGGGAAATTTTTTAAGGGATTATTTTCCACAGAGGTATTTTGCACGTGGTTCCGGGGGGCATAATCCACGTGGGGGCTGGGGGCATTCTGGGGAAGGGGGGTAGACATCGGCCACCCCAGAAATCATATGAAGCGCATTAGCATTGCTGAAGTAGAGAACTATGTTGACACAATATTTTTGCTTTACCAATGCACTTCGTATAAAAGGAGCTGTCATAAAAACTTCAAAAAGAGCTCATTCAATTGGAAATGGAAAGTTTTAGTGTTCTGTGTAGGATTCAAAAGAGAATGGAGGGCAACCCAGGTTTTTTGGCGTTCTGGAATGTCGCTTAACTCCCGGATTGTACTTTATGACATAACGCAAAAAGTACTCTGAGTGTCAAAATACTACCAAAGGAAGCGGAAATACTGACCCTTTATTTCGTTTTCATTATAGTTAATTTTAACTGGCTGCTGTGAAGGAGGTTTACAAATTGTTTTTTCGTCTATAACACAAGAGGTAAAAAAAAAAAATCTAGTTTCTGAGATTTCAAGAAGGACATACTATAAAAATATTATAGACAAAATATGGACACAATTTGGCTAAAAATGACACGTTTTTGGATGCTAGGAGGACATATTCATATACCAAAAAGTTGACAAACCTGCTTACAACCTTAAAAGTCCTTCCATAGTTAATAAGGAGTGAAAAATTCTTCATTTTGCCAGGATTTTGTGACACAGTAAAGAGCGATGTGGGGTCAATGAATCAATATACTATTTTTTCTGTCCAAGGCACTTCGCATAGAAGGGGTTGTCGTAGAAATATTAAGTGTTTATTTTATTGGAAATTCAAAGTTCTAGTAACCTTTTTAAGAGTCAAAAGTGTTCCTGGGGCAATCGGTCATATGACCCTTATTTCCGCAAACATATCCAATCAAAGTCTTGAGATAACCATTTTGTCCAGTATAGTTGAAAGGTCCAAAAATTATATTTTTTGGGAAACAACCGTACAGCCTAAGGCTATAAGGTATAGGGAAGGGCTATAAGGTATTGTAATTACCCATTATTAACATATAAGGTTATTATGGAAGAGGTGGTGGTTAAAACTATGGAGGGGGCTCTTCGAGTGAAGCCCCTTCGAATCAGCAGTTATAGATTCGAGGGAGCTTCGAACAGAGGTAAATATCCCCCTCCCTCCACGCCCTCTTTTCTCCAAATGCATCTGATATAAATTTTTAGATAACCATTTTGTTATAGGAGACTATATTGGATGGAAATTGAAAGTTTTAGTTCCTTTTTAAGAGCTAAAAGTGATGGAGGGCAACTAGCTCCTCCTCCCGACCCCCTCTTCCCCTCAAACACATCCGAAAGAAAATGTGAGATTTTAATTTTGTTCAAAATAGTCCAATTACATATAAGAATGTCTCCAGGGTTAACACAGACCCCAGGGGTAAAAGTTGTAAGTTTCCTCTTGGGGTATATAAGGTTTTTATAGAACAGGGAATCGTGTAAACTTTGATGGGGCTCATTTAATTGGAAATTGAAAGTTCTAGTGCCCTTTTTAAGAGTCAAAAGTTATTGGCAGGCAACCAGCCCTCCCACCACGTCCTTCATTTCCCAAAACAAGTCCGATCCAGCTGTTTCTGTTCAGTGTTGTTGAAAAGTCCAGTAATTACGCCTTTGGGGATGTCTCCCCCCGCACCCGTCAGGACTAGGACTGTAAATTATGTAATTCGTTCATTGTTAACCTATGATATTTGTTATGGAAAAAGGTAGGCTTATTTGACTTTGCTTTCCAAAAGGACAAATACCATTCAGATGGGTCTATCAGAGAATGTTGAGAGAAGTATTGAAGTAAAGAAGTATTGAATGTGCTTACAGTTGTCAAAAGGGTATAACTCAGAAGTGACTGAGTATATTAATTTAGAACTTTCAGAACATGATGAGGGAGATGATCCTTAGTCCAAGAAGTAGATATTTGCACGCTACTACTGCTACTAACATCTGGAAAAAGATGTTATTCTAAGCTATGATGTCATGCCTGCCTACACTCTTGCATCAAACAGCAGCTTACTTATACACATAAAAGCTTTTACGGTTCCATAGTTTTTATTTTGATATAATGCTTATAATTTTACAATAATTTTAAGCAATATTTCCAGTTTTTCAATTGTGATCTCGCTTAGAATAGCTTCCTGTTCCTCACACCTATTAACTGAATCTGTTTCCAGTCACTTTTTATTTAAGCTTAAGGATGTATTACTTAAGAACAGAAGTATCGTGACCGTGGCAAGTGGTAGAAAAGGCTTTAAAAACTTTCTGATAATTTATTCTGAATACCCTTCTGGCCATTTGAGTTTTATGGTGATTGGCTCATTATGGGTGATAACTGTCTGTCTGTAGCTATGGAAAATATTTTATCCCATTCCCCAAAAAATTGTGGAAACTGATGGCTCTGCCTAAAAAATTCAACAGTAAGACGATAGTTAAGCGGCTTTCACACTAAACACATAATTTTCTATGCTGAGTGGTTAAATTACGTTACATTGTCCATAACCTTTCCCACTTAAACAAGTCGTTTTGTGCTAAACTGATGTAAAAGTTTAACTTCTTAAATCACACTCTGAAAATTCATGAGAGGTACCCACAAGTTGTACGTTGGCCAAGATATTTGAGACAAATACCTAAGAATGTACTTATAACTTAGAAATTATTTAACAACTTGCTCAAGATATAAGACACATACTTAAAAACTCGAAAATTCTATTTTGGAGAGTACTCCGGAGCTCAGCACCTAGGGATGCTTGAAATTAAGATAAAAAGGGACTTTTTAGGTAAGTAATTCATAGTTTTGCTATTATTATTAGTCTAGAATGTACCAAAGGGAAATCGGTAATTTATCTTATGTTTTATTTGTTTTTTTCCTTTTATTTGTTTTATTTATTGTTATTCATGTTGTACTAGAAATTTTGCGATTGATGCAATTAGAATCGTTTTTTTTTAAGAATTTCTGAATCCGAATCGTAAATAAAATTCTGAAAAAACGGTGACAATGAGTGAAATTTATCACTCATCTAGCAATTGTGCTCGGTATCTTTCTTTGTAGTAGATCTAGAAGAAGGGTACCTAAAAAAAAATGCTGTTCAGATCCATATTTCACTCAAAAGATCAAAATGAAAATATAAACTGTCACATTCAATAAAAAAAAGCTTATCAATAAATTTTAGCTTCTCAAAAGAAATACCAAATTTACAGATACACAAAATTGTCGTGACTGAAAACAGAAAGTGTATCGCAACTTTTCATAGTTTTTATTCAATAGCAAAATTATTGTTATCCCTCAAATTTAAAACTTCTGAAGGAGTTAGTAGATACCTATCTAAAGGTCGTGACACGACACCATATATGGGCATAGACTCCCACGACTCACCCCTGCTGACATCTACAATTTAGTGTACCGCTGACAGTACATAATTTATGGTTTTTGTCAGTGAGAAATTGATTAATGTCTGACAGGTGATGTCAAGGTTGATTGATTTGTCACGAAAAAGGAATGGGTGAAATTGATTAATGTCTGACAGGTGATGTCAAGGTTGATTGATTTGTCACGAAAAAGGAATGGTTGAAGTTTATTAATGTCTTTGATGTATTTCCAGGGAGAACACATTTCCGAGAAATGTTTCCGGGGAAGTTTATTAATGTCTTTGATGTATTTCCAAGGACAATTGCTTCCGGAAGTTTATTAATGTCTTTGGAGTTCTTCCAAGAGAATTGTTTCCGGGCGAATGTTTTGATCTTAGAGATGAACTGATTAGCGCGGGAAAGGATTTCTTAGTAATTTCAAATGTGACAGCGCAGGGATGCCTAAAATAAAAGGAAAACGCTGAAATTACGTTTAGGGGTTATTTGGGCAAAACCGTTTTAGACATTTTAGGGAATTATTTCGGTGAAACAGTTAGAGACATTGTAAAAGAGGACTTTAGAAGAGGATTTAGAAGAGGATTTGAGGGTGAAACTCTGTGGTCGTTATAATACACAAGTTGTATTTGAGCAGTGTTGTGAGGTCCTCTACCCCAACCCCAAAGGGCCCTCATACCCCACGCCAACCCCGAAGGAACCCCCGGTCCCCAGAGGTCCCCCGGGGTCCCAAAGGGCCCCCCAGACCCCCAAAGGCCCCTGAGCCCCCATTTTTTATTATTTTTTAAGGCTTTATTATATCTTTTCAGAACAAGTTATTTTCTTAATGTCCATCCTAAACCCATTTTACAAGTTGAAATACCCATCCTTTTCACCCACAACTTTACTATACTGCTTTTTTGAATGCTCTAACACCAAGAAATACTTTTCAAAGGCATTTCAGAACCAGTTCTTTTCTTAATGTCCCTCCTAAACCCATTTTACAAATTGAAGTACCCATCCTTTTTACACACAACTTTACTTTACAGCTTTTTGAATGCTCCAACACCAAGCAATACTTTTCAAAGGGCATTACAGAACAAGTTCTTTTCTTAATGTCCTTCCTAAACCCATTTTACAAGTTGAAGTACCCATCCTTTTCACACACAACTTTACTTTACAGCTTTTTAAATGCTCCAACACCAAGCAATACTTTTCAAAAGGCAATTCAGAACCAGTTAATTTCTTATAGCCCTTCCTAAGCCCATTTTACAAGTTGAAGTACCCATCCTTTTCACCCACAACTTTACTTTACAGCTCATGAATACCACAACACCAAGCAATACTTTTCAAAAGGCATTCCAGAACAAGTTCTTTTCATAATGTCCATCCTAAACCCGTTTTACAAGTTGAAGTACCCATCCTTTTCACCCACAACTTTACTTTACAGCTCTTGAATGCCACAACACCAAGCAATACTTTTCAAAAGGCATTTCAGAACAAGTTCTTTTCATAATGTCCCTCCTAAACCCATTTTACAAGTTGAAGTACCCATCCTTTTCACCCACAACTTTACTATACTGCTTTTTTGAATACTCCAATATCAAGCAATACTTTTCAAAGGGCATTTCAGAACAATTTCTTTTCTTAATGTCCTTCCTAAACCCATTTTACAAAATGAAGTACTCATCCTTTTCACCATAACTTTACTATACAGCTTTTTGAATGCCCCAACACCAAGTAATACTTTTCAAATGGCATTTCACAACAATTTCGTTTCTTAATGTCCTTCCTAAACCAATTTTAAAAGTTGAAGTACCCATCCTTTTCACCCGCAACTATACTTTGCAGCTCTTGAATGCCACAACACCAAGCAATACTTTTCAAAAGGCATTTCAGAACAAGTTCTTTTCATAATGTCCCTCCTAAACCCATTTTACAAGTTGAAGTACCATTTTAAATTGGTCATAAGAAGTTAACTCAAGTCTGAATTTTATTAAAGAACTTACAGTTCAATTCTAATTTCTCCAAAGAAAATAAAAATCTTCCACTTCAGTTCTTAATTTCACAAAGACACAAGGAAATTTTTCCGTAGAAGATAGAAAAAGCTATACCATAGTTGTGAATATTTTCCCGGAAGATAAAAATTTCTACTTCAATTTTAAATTTTCTCAACGAAGTGAAGAAAAGTTCAAGTTCTAGTCATCATGCAAGATTCCACTGCAGTTCAGATTTTTCTCAAAGAAATGAAAAAATTTAAAATACTGTTCCAAATTTTTCATAGAAGATAGGAAGTTCAAGTTATCTTCTGAATTTTATTAAAGAACTTACAGCTCAATTCTAATTTCTCCAAAGAAAATAAAAATCTTCCACTTCAGTTCTTAATTTCACAAAGACACAAGGAAATTTAAAGTTTTATTTGAAATTTCTCAATGAAGTGAAGAAAAGTTCAAGCTCTCTTCTGAATTTTCTCAATGAAAAAGAAATCAGTTATTGATCAATTCTATTTTTCCTAATAATATAAAAAGGTTCCACTTCAGTTCAGATGTTTCTCAAAGAGATGGAAAAATCAAAAATTACTGTTCTAAATTTTTCATAGAAGATAGAAAAAGTTATACGTTGATCATGAAAAGTTAACTCAAGTCTGAATTTTATTAAAGAACTTACAGTTCAATTCTAATTTCTCCAGAGAAAAATAAAAATCTTCCACTTCAGTTCTTAATTTCACAAAGACACAAAGAAATTTAAAGTTCTCTTCTGAATTTTCTTAGAGAAAAGAAAAAAGTTATAGTTCAATTCTAATTTTTTTCAAAGAAAATAAAAAATCTCCAACTTTTTAATAAACATTCTAAGCGCTTAACATGCTAACGTTTCCTAAGATAATAGAAATATAACAAAGTAATGCATAAAATATTTTTATTGAAGTAACAACATGTAGTAACAACATAAAAATATGTT
>JAQQPU010017639.1:1195-18429 GCA_029168905.1 Artemia sp. Kazakhstan ARC1039
CCCGTCAAAAGTTGAAGTATTCGCTTAGACTGCATAAGTCGTTATTTCTTTCTAATTCCATACAGATTCAGTGAACTCATGAGTTTAATTATTGTAACCTGTCGTGCGCGAGTTTTCCAATTTCCAAGATTGAACTTCAGACAAGGAAAATGCCGGTAACCGTTAACTTGGTTTCCCCTCGCTAGAATCTTGGCACGATAGAAAGCTATTTAGAAATATTCAGTGCAAATTACGAGATCCATATGTGCAATAGATAAATGGAATAATCTCTCTCTTAAAACTAAGTGAAAAAAATAGCAATCACAGAGTTTCAAAGGTACCTAAAACTATATGTGATAGCGAAGAGATAGGGGGAATGCATAGAAAATAGCAAAGATTAGAAAAAAGAGCGGTTTGACAAGCAAAAAAATTACATTTAGATATCTCTGAGGGAGGGCAGAGAAAATAACGGTTGGGGGCGAGGGGTTAATATCTCTGAGACAAGTTTATATTGGGATTGAAAAATAGTGAAAAGAAAAGACTAAAAAACATTGGAAGAAATAGATATGTATTTCTATAAGATAGGTAGGAAAAAAATGCTCACATTTGCATATCCTGGCTGCACTTGGGTGCCAGATGGTCTGGGTAGTGCATGTTGGAGGGCGGACGGGCCGACGTCATTAATTTCTTGCACAGATTGGGCTGCGGCTTGTACAGTAGGACCTGTGACGGTACGGACTTGTGCAGTCGAGCCAGTGATGTCATGGGCTTGCACAGATGGTTGCACTTGGGCAGGCAGTGTGGAGCTGGGGGGTTTCGGCCAACGGCCATATTGAACAACTGTTGTAGGGGTTTTATCTTGGACCCTAGCTCTCTTTGATGGAGGAGGCGTGCTTTCTTCACTATATGCGTTAGCCCTAGCTCTCTTTACAGCTGGAGGGGCCGAAATACATTCTTCATAATTTGCCTTAAAAAGGAGAGAAAAAATTAGTATCAAAATAATTTCCCCCTTTATTTTAAAGAAGGAAAATTATTACCCCCTTCTACAGAATTTATTGTCAGACATAATTTGTCTAGAAAAGCATTTATCTCATTTCAGTAAAGCAAAAAGTAAAAACCCATAGCGTAACTTTCGAAATGTTATAAGCTCAAGAATCAGAGGGTATTTAGATATAGGCTTTAAAGTAGATAAAAAAAAGATCGTTAACCAAGCGGCCTATAGACCTAAATTTTCCAAACATAGGTTAAAATGCTATTCAATTTACACATAATATAAGCTTCATGCAACTCCTAAAGACCTTTCTTTCTAGCCTTGCACAGTTTGTTTTTATTTTACAATGATGGCGATAGAATTGAGGCATTGCCCCCTCCCTCTCCCTTTTACATAATTTACCTACAACAAAGCTGTTAGAAGCGAGGCATTGCCCCCCCTCTCCCCTCTTTTACATAATATCCTAAATATATTGTTAGACCTTAATTTGAAAATAATCCGTTTCACTTCTCCAAAATAGAGCATCACGTCTGTGCTTAATTATTGCAATTGCATCAAAGTGTTTTAATTTTGACGGAAGAACAGTTCCTTTGACTTGGCCGCCACGTTCGTAAACACAGAGGGAAAAGGGGTGATAGCTAATTTTAACCTTGCATAGAGCATTATGTCAAAAAAGAGCGGCATTTTCTTTAAAAATTGACAGAAGTCAGTAGACACTTTAAATCACATTAGAGAAAGGCTAAAATTTAACAAAAAGAAAATTATTTCTATTTGCGAGAATTTTGGTTGTAAAACAATGGGGAGGGGGTTAGGTTTTGAGGGTAAAAAGAATATATTTTATGTTTCCTATCGAGTATAAAGATTGTATAGTGATGTTTGTACTAGAGTGGGGGGGGATTTACCTGAATATACTGGAGGGTGACCAAGGAAAATAATTTTATTTGAAAATAAAAAATGTACTTACATTGCAAATTGAAGTCGGCATTGCTTCTAATTCATCAAATTTATCCATTCTAGTTGTTTGCACTGTGTCAAAATACTTTCTGGATAATTTAATCACATTGCATGCAAGTTATATACGAAATCTCAAGGTCAAATTGTTATGTAAGCAAGCCCTCTGATTGGCTGAGAAGGAAACACGTAATCTAACTGTTTCCAGGAAACTCTTAACATTTGCCTCGAGCAACAACAACAACAAGATCTTGAAGGAAGTGTCATTGACCTGTCCCCATTAGACTCAATAATCCATCAAAGTGAGAAAGTTCCTGTTTTTCCATTCTCACTGACAAAAACCATAAGACATCCATAAATTGCTGTTGACATCCATTAAAAACATCAAATAAATTGACCAACACACATAACCGTCCATGAAACAACCATCAATGTGAGAAAATTCCTGTTTTTTCAAGTAAGAAAAGTACTGTTTTTCCATTCTCACTGACAAAAACCATAAAACAGACATAAATTGCTGTTGACATCCATGAAAAACATCAAATAAATTGACCAACACACATAAGTGTCCAAGAAACAACCATCAATGTGAGAGAATTCCTTTTTTTTCAAGTGAGAAAAATACTGTTTTTCCATTCTCGCTGACAAAAACCATCCCCTAATGACTCTATGCCCAAATAAGGTGTAGGGTCACGAGGATAAGATAGCTCTCTACTAGCGCATCTTACGCATGGACGGTGCATCCATCACTCCCAGATAATAACATTTTTACATTTTTCGCCCATTTTCTTTTTCCGGCATTTCATGTTTCCGCTGAAAACACCTTTTATATTTTCAGTTTTTCAAGTAGTTCTTGATCCCGCCAGGACTCGAAAGGTCATTCCCTTCTAATGGTACAGCACCCCAAGCAAGTCGTCCATGAAATCATTTCCAGTATTTTGTATCTGGAACCATATTCTAAACCTATTGCGTGGTAGCTATGATCTCCCATTTTGGCAATCGTTAGAATGATGCACTACTCTCCCAATTTGATATACTCCAGGAGACATTTGCTTTCAAGATATTAATAACAATAAAACGAAAATATATCGTTTCTTTATGCGGGTTATTAGATTTCACACTATTGCAACAATACGCCCCCTCCTCCTTCTACCATGCAATACCGGAGGACTAAGGCTGATATTAGATACAAATTTAGAACATATTAAGAGCCTTTAAGGAAAATATACATTTCTTTTAGAACCTATTATATTTTCATGTCTTCCATGGGAAAAAATCCCTAATGCCTCCACCCTAACTTTTAGGGCGTACTGCAACCGCACAATGACATTACATGAGCCCCCCCTTCTCCTTGCGAGCTGATATTACTGGTATATTGAAACCATATTAAGAGGCATAATTGAAAGACTTAACAAAAATATCTATTTCTTTGAGTTAAACTTATGGATATTTAAAAATATCCTTACAGTAGATTCCAGCCTAAACCTAGTAGTCATTTTCAGAGGGTGCATTGATAATAGACATATTTTTTGGACATTATTGTAGCTTATAAAAGGATAAAATATAAACAATAACATGCGTAATTTAAGGAGGGATGACAGGTGAGGACTCTAGGGAGGGGGGCCATCTGTGGGGGAGGAAGCCTGTTTTCCGTCACCAGCCCACCATTGTTATATTTATAATTTTTTGTTGCGCAAAGTAGTAATTTCCAAGTGTATATTTATTGTTTTTCTTCCTCCGTCCACTGAGGTACCGACCTGCTTGCTGGCTGCCTCTGAGGTAGTGTTCAGGCCACCAAATGGTTTTTCTTAGTCTTTAAGCAGCCCAGGGCACATTTTTTTTAGCAAAAATATCAAAAGGTGCAAAGGTTGGAAAATTCTATTCTGAGAAATTCTTATTTAAATTTTTGCGTTTGAAAGGGAGGGGATGCGTTTGAAAGTAGGGGTGAGCTGTGTTTGAAATATCAGGGCCCTCATTACTGTAATAGCGTGCTCAAAAGTACTCAATGCGGACTATACAGCCTACAATGATATCGTTGAAGGTTACTAAAATATTAACTGGAAGAAAAAACACTTCGTAATCCTAATATCCTAGAGTGAGAGAGAGAGAGAGAGAGAGAGAGAGAGAGAGAGAGAGAGAGAGAGAAAAAAAAAGAAGAAGTCAATACTATATAAAGAAAACAATAATAGAGAAAAACATCTAAACAAAAGAAAAGAACAAGATTGAAAAAATTTAGTTTCAATTGACTGCCAAATCGAAGCCTATTTTTAACATTTATAAGAAAAAACCGCTGTCATAAAGCATAGCCTGTATTTGGACAACTGCAATTCTAATTTTAATCTTTAAAATCCTATTAAAACAGCCAACGCCAATTTGTAAGATATTAGCGAGAAAGCGAGTTTGTATTTGGCTGGAAAAATTGAGAAACTAGTTTGAGTTTTAGATTCAGGTTTAATTTTTCTCCAAAATAACAAGTTCAATACAATTTTCCAAATAATTTCACATATTTTTCACGCAATTCACCCATTTTACTGGTTGACTTTTGAAATTTGGCCCCTAAAAAGAGCATACTATCCATGCTATTCAGGCAGGCCAGACTCCCTTCTCCCAGAGTTTTTATAATTTTCGGTTGTTAACTTTTTGGATATTGTCCTGACACAAACGAACGACTTTAGCATCATCACGAAGGGGTGTGACTTTCTCCCGAAATACTTATATAATTAATTCAGGATAGCGTTGCCAGTTGTAGCCTCTTGATGGCACTCACGCTAACATCAAGAATACAATGTTTTCCCTAGAAAATAAATATAAATGTATCATTTTTCATGAGTATGTCCAGATATGTTAAGATTTAATATCCCAATCTTATCTCGCCTGGGGTAATTCCAAAGGCGGAGTCTAACATTCTATGGTTGTGGGTCAAAAATAGACTTACAACCCGTTCCCAAAAAGTCTCAATCTCTACGGATCAATTTATTAATTTTCTTCAACCTTATTCAGGTCTTAAGATTTCTCTAAGTGCAATTTTGTTCTACAAGATTTGTTATATTCTCTTTTCTCACTCGCAGAAAATTTGAAAATAAAACTTTAAAACTGTTTGGAAGCCTATAAAAATCTTTCAGGTTCAAACAACTGCTTATTAAAGCCTGATTAATGGGCAATTGCTCATTTAACCAATGAGAATATATAAATAATCCAAGACACAATTACGGAAAAAAGTCAGAATAAAGTAAATAATAAAATTTTATGTCCTGAATCTACTTTTTGAGGGTAGTGTTTAACATATATGGTTTTCTCAAGATCCAAAGGTGAAATTTTAAGATCTTGTAAAAATTACAAGGAGTGACAACGTTGCGGGAATATATCTTTTATGGCATAATGCCCTTTCCGCCACTACAGCCAAATTTTATATTAAGACCACACCTAAGAAGCTACTTGGCAAAAGAATGTAAAATCATCTACGATTGGTCAGCTAAAAATAATTCACCAATCAGAATCAAGTTTGTGTTCTTACAGAACTTAAGTGAAGCAGTGGGATAGGCCTACTTTAGCCAGTGTGAAGCCACCGTTAAGCAAAAAATATGGCTTTATTATTTTGTATAATACTCAAGCATTCTGCACTTGCAAGATAAAAGTCCCATGGACTACAGTTTATAGAAGAAGAAACAAAATTTATCCCTTAAAACCTTAACACTAAACTGTTCAAAAACGTAGCAAAGTAAACAATAAATAGAGAACCGTTTCATCATGACAATGTATAGATAGATAGATAGATAAATAGATAGATCGTGTATTTCAAAGCCCGAGAGCCATATACACACAACAATTTATGAAAAATAAAGAAATCACCAACAGAATAATTTCAAAAGCTCAAAGAATCATAGTACATAGCGAAAAATACCTAATGGTAATTTAGCGAGACAACAGCTGTAAGTCTACGTAATAAATAATAATTAATTGCATAAACTTGTCATTCTTTGTAAGCTTTTATCTATGTACACACCAATACGAAATATTGCGGTTGAATTGCTACTTTGTAAAACACCAGGAAGCCACAAAACAATCCCATGTAAATATTTTCCCCTTAAATCAGAGAGTACCGGGCACTTCTGGATAAAACGGTCCGAATTTTTTATATAATGTATCTAAAATAAAACGGTTCTTATCTCAACATCCGAAATAAGGACGAAAAACAAACGTATTTATGCGTGGAGGTATCTACCTATATTTAGTAAGTGTCCATAACTCACAACCAATCACTAATCATCAGCTCTAAAATCAATGGGGCAGCGTTACACAATGAGTACCTGAAGCCAAACGAGTATCTCTGATCAAATATACAACCAGCATCTTTAATCAAAATGATGGCGAGTTTTAAACATAGTTTCAGTAAGTTTACCCCATTTTTCTCATGACTAGGATATCAAATTGAAACTTTCAGGTAAATTTTTTTCTTGGGGGCGAAAATTACTTTGGGGAAGGGAAAATTTTTCTTCTTGGGGGGGGGGGGGCATAAAAACTCTTAAAAATTTTAAGGAAAGGGGGAATTTTTTTGCTGATCTTTATAAAGTAGTGTATCCAACAATTTTGTTTATATCTATCATCCGTCAAGGCCTTTGGCTAACAGAATATCAGGGTCTTCGGCTAACAACATATAAGAAACTAATAGAAATAAAGTTGTATTTCAAGCAAGGACTTTTCTAAACATGGGTAACTAAAAAATAAAATGGGGCTCATCGTATCATAGTTATAAGTATTTGAAGTATAGAATTCAATTAGGGTTTTGATTCATCAAGAGGGTGGAAATCGGATCTTTTGAAGTACAAAAAAAGGAGTTTCTGTATTAAACAAGTATTATACTTATGAAAAAAGGAATGAAACTGGCAGCAGAACTTTTAAAATTACGCCAATCGAAATGCCAGTTAATTAATTATAGGGGTATTTCCGCCGCCCCAATTGTTGTTAATGATTACTCCTTAATATTTTTGTTATGTCTCGAAAACATGTTCATTAGCGGGGAATTTGAAAATAAGACCTCATTTTAAATGCAGGAACATTTCTGTCTAAAATAGGAATAAAATGCAATACTAACTCTAAATCACAAAAATTGTTCACAATAGTTTCTCAAATGAAAAAACTGCAAAGTTTACTTTGATACACCACATTTGTTTTTTTATTTAATAGTCAAAATTCATCATTAATTGTCTCCAAAAACTTTTCAAATCGTCAGAATTTAACCAACAATTCGTTAGTAAAAATTTTCTGCTAGATATCAAAAATATGATTGTTAGTGAAATCGAAATACTAGCATTTTACGTTAGAATGGCTTTATGTTAGAATTTACGTTAGAGATTTTACGAATGTCTTAAACATTGTATTTTTTTAATACAAAGAACACACATTAATCAATGGTTTTTGAACAGATTTTGCTCGAAACCCTTTTTCTATCTTTTATTAAGTTGTATAATTCCTCAGTCATAGAAGGACCTACCTTTATCATTAAAGACCCTACCAAGATGCTGACAACCTAACTTGCCAGGAATTCAATAAACTTCTTGCAGTTGATTTTTGGCGTTCAATATGCTATTGCACATACTGAATTGCGTTCAAAGACCTTATTGAAAGCTGTTGCAATTGATTATTTGCTTATTGTGCCTCAGAGCGGGCAAAAACCTCAATTTATTCTTATAAAGATGAAAATTTTTAGAATACTTGTCTATACATAACAATTCCTAGAGAGTTTTAAAAGCTTCACATGCTTGTAATTTTTTGTATGAAATCTATTTTGATAAACAAAAATCGATTAATAGAGCACATTAACTACACTTTTTAGTTATTTCAATTAAATGTAATAAGGTGTGTTGAACGCAGGACTGGTTAAAAGTCATACTAGAGGAAGAGTTGTGAAAAAAACAAATTAAGTGTAAATTCCGATCCCAGCAGAAGGGCAAAATAAATGAGATTCGACCTGACAAAAATCATAATAGCAATGATTATGCTAGACTAGCACCATATCGCTATCTCTAAATATGAACAATAAATAAGAATCAATTATAATTGTCTACTTTCTCATAAAAGGTGAATCTGGATCTACCAAATCAAGAAATTATTTTCGTAATAAGTTTTTCACAATATCATAACTTCTATAAAGATCTCTGGTCTCTGTAAAAACGGTTAGAAATAGGCAAAGTCGGAAAAATACCTCAGTAAGCCTAAGAGTTCCAGCATTACAATAACAAGTCAATGAAAGAGTTTTTTTAGGTAAATTCCTGAAGTTAAATTACTGAAACTTAATTTCTTTCTTTCGATGGATGCATCGAAATTCGATGGGTACAGTCGTTTTTCGACATCTGTAGGACCAATATATCTTAATTATGCCAGTTTCTTGGTAAATATTACTAACAGTAAAACACGCCAAAGTTAGGAAATTACAGACATTAATTAGAAATAGCTGATAAATACTCTATAAAATTGAGATCAAGCTATGCTGATTTACCACTTACTTGAAATATACAAAATAAACAGACATCACTTATAGTGAATCTTCAAGATGCACCTTATTTACTTATGTGCCATGAGAAGTATTAAGAATGTGTAGAGTATAGGTGACATATATTTGAAATATAGAAAATAAATAGACATCACTTATAGTGAATCTTCAAAGTGCACCTTATTTACCTATGTGCAATGAGAGGTATTAAGAATGGGTAAAGTATAGGGGATGGACGACTAAAATATCTAGTCGATATGAAGAGATCACTGCCATTTTTAGTCTAGTGATTGTAGACATTTAGAAGACGTTTTAAAATACGCATGAGCTGTAGAGTGTTTTAGTTCCTCAATCAGTAAGAAACCCACAAGTCTTGCAATTTAAACTCAAAAAGGTGTGGTAGATTACTACCCTGAAACGCATTGGATATGTGCCAGGATTAATTACACATGTGTGAAAGAGCATGATAAGCATGTATCTTGTAACTGAGGTCATACTTATGTTGGCTGAATGCTATATATGAATACTATTATTCCTAGCTTTGTGAAGCTGAAAAGAATTCATAAGGGATCGGTAGGGGAAATATGGTGACGCTTTCTAATTAAGTCAATTCGGAATATAGTAAAATATTAAGACACAAATACAAAACCTTAGAAATACCATTTTTTTTTATTAAGATAAGAAACACATCCTGACAGGTGTATACATAACAGGAAATTGAGAAATTACCACTTCCTAGCTATATGCGTCTTACAGCTAGCTTCCAAGCTAGCTGTAATAAAGTATGGTTGAGGAACTCTGTAAAAGATACGTTTTATGGGATGAGGCTACCAGATACTAATCTTATGTTGGACAAACCTCTGCTCCGTTGATTTAGAAATACCTTGGAATATTGTCAGATTATTGTAAGTATCAAAGTATCCTATTGTATTATATATTATTGTAGATTTCTGATACTTGTGATCTCCCTGGGACAGTCAGTACCAGCAGAATATTGTACCGTGAGTAAAATGTGATATATTTAAAATATAAAAAATAAAATTCCTTTTTTCTAAAGATGATTCCGACAGGAATTAAACGTCCCCTAATTGAGTTCAAATACCATTTCCAAGAGTCTAAATTCTTAATCAGCAAAAAGAGGAACTGCATTTTAGCTTCAGTCAAACAATGACGCTATTCGATTTGAATTTCGCTAAGATAATTGGTAATAAAACAGATGCTAGATACATAGTTCACAGGAAGCTTAAGTTATGAACGTTTAATCATCAGAAATATTTAAAACAAATTATTGGACGAACAGTTCGCATAATGTAGTAAGTTTGCGAAAATAATTACAAAATAGCAGCCCCCTCCACAGGACTTGGGCCAATCGTGAAAAAAGCTAGTAATGCGCAGGTGTTTTATTTATGTGATATAGTGAGAAAAACTATTTTTCGTTTCAATTATGGATTATCTCTATTGCCATCAACATTATTTTTGAGAACCAATTTAATCCTTGCCTTTGTTGTTGTCATTGTATTGAAGCACTGTTGTACACCGAAATGTAAGTCTCAATAAAACTATGGCTTTTCTTATTCTTGTTGTTTTTATTTATATGTCTGTATCTAGTCGCACGGCAGGTAATTAGTTCGTATGTCCCCAGAGGTAGTGCTCCCAGGAATCTGATTTCTAGATAACATTAGGGGTAATTGATTTCCAGATAACTCGAGGAAAAGAGGTTTCATTTATATAGCTACATATTTTATTTTCCCGTTTTTAGCGGGTGGCGTGGTCACCCATTAACATTTCTCCCCATTGCTGTGGCGCAGGCCTCGATGGCACGATCTTCAGTGCTATAAGTGGCGCTATCGGAGAAATTATAAGGTGTAAGTTCACAGCTTAAGGGATAATACTACGTTTTTTGCGATAAATCTTTATTACAACAATTAAGTCTAGTCCCTTTATTTTTATTGCCACATACGGCGCGGTCGGAAATGGGAGGAAAACATACGAAGTAATTTGGCTATAAACTTTGTAATTTAAATTTAATTATTGAAGAGATACAGACTTATAAAAAAAAGTGACTAGGCCTATAATTCCTATGCTATAGTAGGAATCCCTTTAAAATATCTCATAGGAGACAATAGCCTCCCCCAAAATAGGTTAAGTGAAATAATAAATTTATTTTGAGTTAATTCAAACGCAAAAAAAATGTCAGAAGAACTAACCGGACCATTAATGGTGCAAACGTTGGTCGCGAAAAATATAAAAATAGCAAGATCAATTCCGCAATACGAGGGACAATCAGATATCGACGAATTTAATATCCAATTGACCCAGTTTGTAGAATTAACAAAAACAGAGCTAGAAACGTTAGTCAACATGCTTCTATTAAGATTAAAAGGCCAGGCCTTAAACTTTCTAAAACAAATTGAACATACTATAGGTGATGACGCCAGCTTGCCAATAAATACGGTGGACAAATTGTAAGCGGCATTTAAAGATATATTTATCGAAACAAGTTTTACAAATAAATTAAAACACGGAATGGTATGCTTTGACCATTCACAAAACATAAGAGAGTATCTTGTTAATGTACGAGCATCAGTAGAAGCAAAATACGGAGAAGGTTCAGGAGAGCTATATGAAAAAGTCATACTACATACCTTTTTGCAAGGGCTACCCCAAAAACTATATAGAATGATAATATCCAAAAATATTCAAACGTTGGACCTTGCAGTTCAGGAAGTGAGCCGAATGATCGAAGTTGATACGATGGTGGCAAATCCCAGTAGAAAAATAAATATCCTAGGCGAATCAAACGTGAGCCTGACCTTCAAGGGTGATCAGGCGTCTCCCAATTTTTTTCAAGAGGTAACTCCCCAGTGCCACAAAGAAATAAAACGCAAGAACCCGCTAGGCAGAAAACAGTATGTTTTCAGCCTGTCAAGCAATTTAGTTATGAAAATAACCCTACAATAATAAGATGCTATATTTGCAATTGTGTTGGGCATATCACGCAAGAGTGCCGTTATGTCCCCAATCACGCACAAAGGATCGCTGTCGGTAAAATGGAAAATTATGGCAAACAATTGTTCGGAGGAACAAATTTTAGCGCCAGTAGTGCACTAGGCTATAGTCAGGGAAGATTGCGGCAGTCAGTACCTTACAACGCGTACCAACCAAATTTGTACAATCCTCCCCCCAATAGACAATTTAATTACCAATCTGAAAACCCAAATACTCGCCAAGGCCAATATAATGCGAGAATGGTATACAGAAATCACGAAAATTTGCCAACGGGAAATGTAAATTTTTCAAGCCAACGGCATTGGCAGTCAGCGCCAGCAAGCGGCACTGACGCCAGACATCCAAGTTACCGTAATAATACAAGGCGAAGGCAGACAAATGTAAACCAATTAGATATGCCTACGGAATCTCAAATGTCTGAATCCCTATTGCAGACACCAACATACGAAATAAATCCACGGGGAAACGCGTCAGGCCCCTCAAAAATATAAATTGGACCCAGAGGGCGCCTAAAATGCTTTATGGGTCAAAACCGATAGTAGTACCGTCTTGTAGTGATAGTAATAACAAGTTACCTATATTTAATGATTTTTTGTGTAGCAAATGTTTACTTTAAAGCTTTGATTGACTCCGGTGCAACGATTAGCATCATAAACTCATGCGTATTTAATATGTTGCCACCGCATATTAGGCAACAGAGGAATCCTAATAATCCCCATTTAACTAGCGTGACAGGGCATAAATTGGATGTAAGAGGTTCAATTTGCCTGGACGTAAAAAGGGATGATAGAATTTTTCCGACAAACTTTATAATGTGCGATAACTTTCCGTATGAAGCCATTATCGGCGCAAATTTCTTAAGGTCTAATAGGGTACTACTAGACGTGGCAAACGAAAGGCTTGTCTACCCGGCTAAGGTAGGGGAAGGAATTGTTACCTTAAAAAATTGTAACAGAGGTTACGAAGACAACGTAACCGTAAATAAATTTCTAGCAGTACAATGTCGCAATCTTTTGAACCTCATGTCTCACAAGGAGGACATGGCATAATCAGATATTCATTCAATTATTCTGAGAAACATTGCAGAAATGAAGTAAATTTAGATAATAAGTGTATTGAATCTGCAAGGATGAAAATAGGAGATATGCGACAGTATAAGTCAAACGAAATCAAGAAAATAGCGGAATTATGGAAAAACATAGTAAAACCCAACGTGACGCCGCAACATGCCGCAGCGGCGCAGCATAGCTACATTATGAATTTAATAGACAATGAAAATAAAGAGAAATATTACGGATTCGCGATACGGAAGACAAAGATCCCTCCCAAAACAATGCAAAGAATTCAAATATCACAGATGACTGAACCAATGGATAGTAAATCTGAAATATGGTTTTCGATCCCGTCAAATGAAATTCCTGAAAATCTGCTATGCGAAGAAAAGATTATAGCTTACGACAAGGGAGAAAGTTTTATTTGGGTAACTAATAACCACGAAAATGATACAATTACAATAAAAAAGGGGACGTGTTTAGTTCAAATCCAAGTTATCTCGGAAAATTATTTAGATAGGTGGAAAAAATCCAAAACAAACCTAGTAAATGACATTAAAACCTCAAGTAATAAATACCCTCTAACTAAATCGCAATTTAAAAAAAATAATTAATATGGACCATATTACGGACTTGGAACTAAAGAAAAAATTATGCGAATTATTATGGAATTTTAAAGATTATTTTCTGCATCTGAAGAGGACATCAGACTGATACCATTTAATGAACATTCAATTTTAACGACTGACAATCCTGTAGCAAAACAGCCATATCGTGTGCCGTATAAGCACAAAGAATGGTTAAAAAATAAAATTCATGAATTAAAAAAAATGAAATTATACGCCCAAGTATAAGTCCGTATAGTGCACCAGTGATCTTGGTACCAAAAAAGAATGGCGATCTTAGACATGTAGTGGATTATAGAGCACTTAACAAACAAGCAGTTAGTGATAAATTTCCTTTACCAAGAATAGATGAAATTCTTGAGTCAATTTCAAGCAAAAACATAATTTTTTCGTCTTTAGACCTTGCCCAAGGCTACCACCAAGTGAAAATAGCCAAAAAAGATGTCCATAAACCTGCATTTTCTACGGCTGAATGTGGTTCATACGAATATTTAAGAGTACCCTTTGGACTTAAAACAAGTTCAAGCGTGTTATGTAGACCCTTATTGCATCAGTTAAGAAGATTAAAGAATATCATTCATTTTGTTGATGATGTCATATGCATGGGAGAAGACGCGGAACAACAATTAGCAACATTAGCGAGTGTGTTCGAGAAATTCAGAGAGGACAATTGAAAATGCCGGCCTGAAAAAGTAAATTTATTTCAACCTAAAATTAAACTTTTAGGAGTAGTGGTGATGCAAGGAGAGATATCCCCAGACCTTGACAAAATAAAATGTCTTGAAAACCTCAAACCCCCTAGGACTATGAAAGAATTAAGAGGAATTTTAGGTCTCACGGGTTACTTTAGAAAATTCGTGCGCAATTACGCCCAAATTCCGAAACCCCTCACGGAATTAACTAAAGGGAACTCCCAAAATGTAACCTGGTCCCAGGAAGCTCAAACTTCCCTAGACCGTCTCAAAAACGCACTCACTTCTGAACCAATATTATCGCTACCTGATTTCGAGAACGGACAGTTTGTAGTTACAACTGACACCAGTTTGAAGGCCATTGGCGCTATTCTTTCGCAAATAATCCCGGTAGAAAACCCTAATCCTCTAGAGGGAACGCCTAAGCAAAAGAAAATAGAAAAAGTTATATTCTGTTCGAGTAGAACCTTGTCAAAAGACGAAAGTAGTTATTTCGCCACAAACTTAGAATTAGTATCTATAATCCACCACTTGGACAAATTTAGACACTATTTAATTGGCAGAAAATTTATTCTACGATCAGACCATATAAGCTTGCAGTACCTGTGTACATTTAAAAACCCCACAGGAATTCCAGATAGATGGATTATGAAAATTCAAGACCTAGATTACGAATTTGAGTATTTAAAAGGTAAACAAAATGCAGCTTGTGACTTTTTGAGTAGATACCCAGAAAATATGCCTTCGGAATGCGAGGAAAATGAATTCAACACTATCAATACTAAGAGCAAAAATAAATGTAAGAAAAACAAAGTCAAAGACACAGTAAAAGAAAATAAGGTTAACTATTGTCCCTTGTCTTTAGGAAATATGAAAAGAAAGCAAAAAAAGGACGAAATGTGTTCAGCGCTTATTAATTATTTTGTGAATGATGATGCGTTACCAAATAAATTCAAAACTCTTAGAAAAGAAATAGATAATTTTTATTATGATCTTGCTGAAGAAATACTATGCAGAATTGTGACTGCCGAGGCAAATAGAAACCAAACTTCAGTAATACCAGTATTACCCCAAAATTTAATAACCCCTGCTTTCGAATATTTTCATGCAGACATAGGTGGACACTTAGGAGTAACGAAAACTTTTCATAAATTAAAACAATATTTTTACGTGCCGTCAACAGTAACAAAACTTAAGGAATTTATAACTACATGCGAAGCATGTAACCTAGGAAAAAAAACCCAAGCTTATTTTAATCCTCCAATGGGAAGGGTCCCGGTAGCAAGGTACCCCTTTGATATTGTCTCATTTGATTTATATGGAACAAGCGGAGGCTTAACTGTCTCCAACAGAGGCCATACTTGTATTCTTTCAGTCATAGATCACTTTTCTGGTTTTACTCTTGCAAAAGCATTAAAGAATCAAGGCGCTTACGCCACAAGTAAGGGGTTAACGAAATTGTTTTTACAATTTTGCATTCCAAATAAAGTTTTAAGCGACAACGGAAGCAATTTTGTTTCAAAAGTAACAAAAGACTTAATAAATTTTCTTAACATAGAGAAATTGGTGACATCTCCGTATCACCCACAAGCTAATGGTAAAATAGAAAATAGGCATAAAATATTTTGAATGTATTAAGTATTTATACAAAAGACAACAGGAACGATTGGGATCAATTCTTACCTTATTTAACTAACATAATCAATGCTGCTTATTCAGAAACAACCAAAGACAACCCTTTTTATTTACTTTTTGGTCGTGATTTAGAATCCCGTATGATAAGATTATTGAATCTTGGCAATATTACTATAACTCAGAGGATTACAAACAAGAATTCATAAATAGGATGAGGAAAACTTATAAGTTAGTTAGGCAAGAGTTGGAAAAATGTAAAATAAACCAAGAGCTAAGAAACAAACCAAAGTCAAGGGGAACATAGATTTTAAGATAGGAGATTAAGTCTACATGAAGAACGAGGCAAAAACGGAAGGCAAAAAACTTTCCAACAAATATTCTGGACCGTATAGAATAGTTAAAAAGTACGATAACGATTATACTTTTTAAATGGTAAATCCCGATAATGGAAGAACTTATAAGGAAAATGTTAGCCGAATAAAAAGAGCAAAATTTCCAGAGGGATGAGTATCACGTCCCTCCTCTACTGATTCATTAGATGCAGAAAATGAGCCCCCTAAATCAAGATTGGCAGAGCTAAAACCCTTTAATTTTAAGCAAGAATATTTCGAGGATGAGAGCGATGAGGAAAACTTTGAAGAATTTTTAGCTATGAAAAATCTAGTTATTCCCAAGAAAAAATACCTAATACCAGTAAGAATAAAAACGCCAGAAGATCCAAAAAGTTCATCATCGGAGAGCGCAGGAGAACTAGATTATACGAAATCCTCGAAAAACCAATTTTCCCTGATAGAATTTTAACCCCTTGTCCCCCCAAAAGATTTCCAGATTACATGGTTTCCCCTACAAGACCAATAGAAAGGCCACTGTCATTGCAGGAAGAATTGAACAGAGCTGTAGAAACCCCCGGTATTACTGTAAAGAAAACTCATCCCAAAGATTCAACTAAAACAAATCTGCGAGAAGCTATTGATTTAATAAATTTCCCAATAAAAACGAGTCAAAGTGTATTGCCCGAGAATAAAACTCCCAAGGATGACCAGCAAGGACAATATAATGATATAACTGAGTCCAAGGTCAAGCCTGAACACTGGACCTCATGGAGGGAAAAACTAGTGCAAAGAGTGCCCCATCCCCCTGAAGACGTGGCATTTAAGCAGTGGAGGAACCCCGCAAAAACTTATGATTCCTCTCAAAGCTCTCAAGAATCTTTCAAATCTCCCGAGTTGAAAACTCAAAGCGAGGACTTAGAGAATAAACCTTCTACTTCCAGAGGAGTAGAAATTTACGAAGGAAGGGCAGGTGATACCTCAAAAAGTGCCACCTCTAAAAGTTCTAATCTGGATTCGTTGGAAACCAGTTCCGAAGAATCTGGCAGTGAATCAGACCATAGGGTAATTAAAGGAATAGGAAAATCAAAACCGACTTCAGCAGCTGTGCACGCGAAAGAGCCAAATCAAAAGGGCAAGAATTTTTGAAAAAACAATACAAAAAGTTATATCTTATTTCGCTAGAAAAACCGAAAAAGAAAAAACCGCAAGAAGTCGAGGAGAAAGTAACGACACAATCGGGTAGAACGGTCAAAAAACCCGATAGATGAAATTACACTTAATCAGTATAGGATTAAAAGATTTTAATGGATAGGCGTCATAAAGGAATAATAATTTAAAAACTTTTAATTTACGAGTAAAAATCATACAATTATAAAAATGCTGTAGAAAAAATTTATTCAACATATATCGATTTCCGAAAACAAATTCTGATTAAAAAGCAACACTGCATATGACTAATTCGAATAATTTCCTTTGA
>JAQQPU010017640.1:0-18428 GCA_029168905.1 Artemia sp. Kazakhstan ARC1039
TCTTGTGAAATCCTTTCCCTAATTAATACAGTTTAAATGGTCTTATCAACAGAGTTGTTTGGTATGTGCCTGCTACCCTTAAGGGTAAGGGTATCTGATAAGGCAAGTGTGACATCACAACAAACCTGGTTTCATATACCATAAAGAAAGTCAGCATGGGTTGAAAATTAAATGGCTTAGGATTTAAATAGGATTTTGGAATATATTTTAATGAACAAGGTTAAAAGCAGAAGTTGTGTAAGGTAAGCAGTGATTTATATTTATGATAGTAATATAGGATGAAATATGAGTTAAAAACAACTAATAATGTGCAGTAATTTACCATTATATAGAGGGGGGGATGAGTGGAGGTAGGTACTTCAAAGTACCTTCCCGGGACAAACCTTAGCATGTACATCCATCCCTGAAAGTTTCAATTCTTATTTATAACAATTCATGTCTCATATGTTAGGCAACTCAAATGTAAACTGCTTCAAGTTTTTCAAATGCTGTTGACAAAAATAGTAATGATTTTTGCAATTTGAAACTTTGCTGTCCACAATTCATTGTATATATTTCCATATTAGGGGGTGGGAGGGGGGCGGGGTAAAGTTTATGGTAAATTTGCAGTGGGCCATATAATTTAGTTAGGATGAAAGCAAAAACATCATTTGATGCTTTTTTTATGCTCTTTTCTAATTCATATAAAATACCTTCAGAGCCCCAAAAAGGGCTCAAGATACAATTTGCAACAGAAGCAATTTTTGAATTATGAAAGAGCATAAAAAAAGCATCAAATAATGTTTTCACTTTCATCCTAACTAAATTATAGTGCCAACAAGTATTCCCATAGTATTTCAACACATGTCTAATTGGGTTCTGACATGTCAAAAACAGGTAAATTTTCTGTTCTGTTGAATTTGTAGGTAAAATTGCTCCAGTTTAAGAAAATTAGAGATTTGTACTGGAAGTTTCTGAAAATTTAAGTTTCTGATCAAACTTCAAACTTTTAATTAAACTGTTAGACTTGTAGATGCTTTTACTAAATATTGAAACCCTTTTCAAATTAGGCCTTCTGGAGTAGAAAGTAAATTTTTCTTGGGAAAATCTGTCAAATCATCAGTACCTTTACCCTACCTACCTCCACTCCTACCCCCTTCAGAGGGCAGTGATCTTTGATAACCTTTAAAAATTTATGTTTTATGAAAGTGAAACCTTGCAAAATTGATATTTTGCTTAAATGCAGTACTGTAATTATGTTTTCAGCTTCACAGCTTTGCTTAATTGCAATTTATGAGCTTCCAAAAATCTGAAAATATGTTACCTATATTTAGAAAATACAAAATGATAGAACTTAAAATTCTACTCAAAATAATGAAATTGTATTTTCCATACTAAAACCAGAGACAACAAAACTGATAACTGAAAAAAGGTGTATGCTAATGTTGTTTTGTCAAAATTTTAATAGGCTAGGTTTCTAAGACTTACAAATCAGAAGAGGTTTAACATAGAAGCTTGGCAATTCCTTCCTAGAGTATGATTTTTGTCCTGGAGTCATTACTGAAAGTTTAATTTTCCTAACCTAACCCCTTAACAAGGTAGTGAAAATTAGCTAAATTGGAATTTTACTGCAGAAAGCTGTTAGACCGATATTTGTAAGAAGACAAAAATTGATTAGACTGTGGAAGCAAAACCAGAATGCTGGTGGAAAGTGATTTTGGCCGCTTGATTTCGCTTTTAGATTCAAATTTATTGTCTCATAAGCATAGCAAAACTTGCAATTCTGACATTTTTTTGTCACATTTTTATCAGTTGTTGAAGAAATTAACAACATTTTGAATGAACAACATTCAGTTCATTCATTGCTCTCAGCCAAATAACATTGTTTTCATACAAGCCCGTTGAAATATAAGTGAATTATACACCTGTTGTGATGTAATCAACTAGATGCTATTAATGTGATTATCTCCTTGGATGGTGCTAATTTAGTCTTACAACTTAAATGGACATAATTGATAATGGATTAACAACTAATTGATAATAGATATAAAAACTAAATATAATTGAATTATACACCTATTGTGACATACTAAACTAATTGCTATTAGTGAGATTGTGTCCTTGTCTGGTTTTTGCTAATTTGTTCTAACAATTTAAATGGTCAAAACTAAGAAAAGATATATGGATCTAGAATCCACTGATAGTGCAATGATACATGAATCAATTCAAAGCCTTGCAACAAATATTATCAACCATGACAAACATTCAAGCAGAAATACAAGGACTGAGAAGTGAAATGATAGAAATCAGAGGTGAGATAAGTAATTTATTATCAAGGACCCAAAATTTGGAAAGTTCCAAAAAAGTTCAAGATTGCGCAATTGCTAATCTACAAAAAGAGGCTAAGGACCTCCGGCTATCAGCAAACCAGTCCTATGATAACCCAAGCCATGGACCCTTAAAAATAAAGTACTGATCAGAGGCAACGCTATAGCATTGCCTATAGTAAAGGCCATACAGCTCCAATGTTTTATTATTATCATTTTTTCCCCAGAGGCACTTCATATGGAAGGGGTCGTCATAGAAACTTCAAAGGGGGCTTGTTCAATTCGAAATCGTTCTAGTGCTCTTTTTAATAGTTGAAAGTGATTGGAGGGCAACTAGCCCCCCCCTCCCCCATGCCCATTTTCCCCCAACACATCCAATCAAAATTTTGAGATAGCTGTTTTGTTCAGTGTAGTCGATTTTCAGATAGAAAATACGTTTTTGAGGAGTACACTCCCCCACAACCCTCAGGGCAAGGGTTGTAAGCTATGCCCTGGGGGCATGTAAGGTTTTTATAGAAGACGTTGTTGTAGAAACTTCAAAGCAGGCTCATTCGATTGGAAATTCAAAGGGCTAGTGCCCTTTTTAATAGTCAAAAGTGATTGGAGGGCAACTAGCCCCCCACGCCCATCATTTCCCCAAACACATCCAATCAAAATTTTTGAGATAGCCATTTTGTTCAGTAGTTGATTTCCTGATAGAAAATAGGTTTTTGAGGAGGAAACTCCCCCATAACCTTCAGGGCAAGAGTTTTAAGTTACATCCTGTGGGCATATAAGGTTCTTATAGAAGACATTGTTGTAGACACTTCAAAAAAGGCTCATTTGATTGGAAATTCAAAGGGCTAGTGCCCTTTTTAATAGTTGAAAGTGATTGGAGGGCAACTAGCCCCCCCCCCCCCACGCCCATCATTCCCCCAAACACATCCAATCAAAGTTTGAGATAGCCATTTTGTTCAGCGTAGTTGACTTCCAGATAGCAAATATGTTTTGGAGGAGGACACTCCCCCACAACCCTCAAGGCAAGGGTCTTAAGTTATGCCCTGGGGGCATATAAGGTTTTTATAGAAGGCGTTGTTGTAGAAACTTCAAAAAAGGATCATTCAATTGGAAATTCCATGGGCTAATGCCCTTTTTAATAGTCAAAAGTGATTGGAAGGCAAATAGCCCCCCCCCACGCCCATCATTCCCCCAAACACATCCAATCAAAATTTTGAGATAGCCAATTTTTTCAGCATAGTTGATTTCCAGATAGAAAACACGTTTTTGAGGAGGACACTCCCCCACAACCCTCAAATCAAGGGTTTTAAGTTATACCCTGGGGGCATATAAGGTTTTTATAGCATGCGTTGTTGTATAAACTTCAAAAAAGACTCATTTGATTGGAAATTCAAAGGACTAGTGCCCTTTTTAATAGTTGAAAGTGATTTGACGGCAACTAACCCCCCTCTCACGCCCACCTTATCCCCAAACACATCCAAAAAAATTTCAAGGCAGCCATTTTATCAAACGTAGTTTTAAGTTCTGGAAATTAGGTATTTGAGGATAACAACTCCCCCACGGCCCTCAGTGCAAGATTTGTAAGTTATGCCCTGGGGGCATAACTTGTTGTAGAAACTTCAGAAAGGGCTCATTTGATTGGAAATTTAAATGACTAGTTCCCTTTTTAATAGTCAAAAGTGATTCTAAGGCAACTGACACCCCTTCCACGCCCACCATTTCCCTAAACACATCCAATTAAAACTTTGATATAGCCATTTTGTTCAACGTAGTTCAAATTTCTGGAAATTATTTGTTTGCGCAGGACACTCCCCCCACAGTCTGCAGGGGCAAGGGTTATAAGTTATGCCCTGGGGGCATATATGGTTCTTATGGAAGGAATGCTCGTATAAACTTCAGAAAGGGCTAATTTGATTGGAAATTGAAAGTTCTATTTCACTTTTTAAGCGTCAAAAGGTATTGGAGGGTAACTAGCTTCATCTCCCCCTCCAAATGCATCCAATAAAAATTTTAAGATAGCTATTTTGTTAAAAATAGCTCAAAGATCATATAACAAAATTCTGGTGTCAATAAAACCCACCAGGGCCTGAGGGAAGGCGTTGTAAGTTATGCCCTGGGGGTATATATGGGTCTTATGGAATGGATGCTCGTATTAACTTCAAAGAGGGATCATTTGATGGAAATTGAAAGTTGTAGTTCGCTTTTTAAGAGTCAAAAGAGATTAGAGGGCACCTAGCCCCCCCCCCTCCACGCCCTTTTTTCCTCAAATCCTTAGAGATAGCTTTTTTTAAATAGTTCAAAGACCATAGAACAAAAACTTAGGGGTCACAACAACCCCCAAGGGCCTGAGGGCAGGTGTTGTAAGTTATGCCCTGGGGGAATATATGGTTCTTATTGAAGGGATGCTTGTAAAAAATTCAGAGTTGGCTCATTTCATTGGAAATTGAAAGTTCTAGTTAAGTTTTTCATAGTCAAAAGAGATTGTAGGGCAACTAGCCCCCCCCACGCCCCTATTTCCCCAAATGTATCCAATAAAAATTTTGAGATAGCCATTAAGTAAAAGATTTCTCAAAAGTCATAACAAAACTCAGGTGTCGTCACAACCCCCCAGGGCCCGGGGGCAGGCGTTGTAAGTTATGCCCTGTGGCTTATATTGTTTGTATGAAAGGGGTGCTCGTATAAACTTCAGAGAGGGCTCATTTGATTGGATATTGAAAGTTCGAGCTCACTTTTTAATAGTCAAAATAGATCTGAGGGCAGCTAGCCCCCCCCCCCACCCTCTTGTCAAAACCCACCTGGTGGAAATTTTTGGATAGACATCTTGTTAAAAAAAAAATAGTTCAAAGGTCAGATAAGAAAAACTCCGGTGTCAATACAACCCCCCAGGGCACAGGGGAAGGCGCTCTAAGTTATGTCCTAAGGGTGGGTATGGTTCTTATGAAAGGGATGCTTGTATAAACTTCATAGAGGGCTCATTTGATTGGAAATTGAGAGTTCTAGTTCACTTTTTAAGAGTCAAGAGAGTTAAACTAGCCCCCCCCCATGCTCTTTTTTCCCCAAACCCGTCGGCTACAAATTTTGAGATAGCCAGTGTTTTGGAAATTGTTCAAAAATTAGGTAACAAAAACGGCCCCCAGAGCCCAGGGGATAGGCGTTGTAAATGTTGTCCTGGAGGCATATATGGTTCTTATGAAAGGGATGCTTGTATAAGCTTCAGAGGGGGCTCATTTGATTGGAAATTAAGTTCTAGTTCAATTTTTAAGAGTCAAAAGATATCCGAGGGCAACTAGCCTCCCACTTCCACACACCCATTTTTCCCCAAGCCCATCCAATAAAATCTTATAATAGCCATTTCATTAAAAAAGTTCAAAGGTCAGATAAGAAAAATTCATGTGTCGATGGAACCAGCCAGGGCCCAAAGGCAGGCGTTATGAGTACCGGTAATGCTCTAGTGGCATATATAGTTCTTATGCAAGGGATGCTTGCATAAACTTTGGAGAGGGCTCATTTGATTTGAAATTCAAAGTTCTTGTTCACTTTTTAAGAGTCAAAAGAACCCCCCCCCCCCCCTCTTCCACGCCCTAAATGCATCAGATAAAAATTTTGAGATAGACATTTTGTTAAAAATAGTTCAAAGTTCTGATAACAAAAAACTCAAAAAAACTGTAAAATGGTAAAAGTCTAAAACCTACTGCGTCATTTGCACTTTACTGAAAACTATATGCGTCTTGAACATCAAATTGAATATTTGATGTATAATGATATTAATTGTTGAAAGATCCATCAGTTCAAGAATTTATTTCATTTTAATTGTATTTTATTTTCAATACTGTAAGAACTGGAAAAGACAATGTTTGTAATATAATCCGTTTTCAGTTAAGGGCCAATGACGCAGTAGGCTTTTGGTTTTATTTACAGTTAGGAAAGAAGGCAGTATCCAAACACTTGTTTGTAGGGAAACTATATTTGTTTTTAACAACTTTAAAAAGAGCTAATAAATTAGACTGAATATTTGATGTATAATGATATTAATTGCTGAAAGCTCATCAGTTCAAAATGTTACTGTAATTTTAATGTTTATTTTCAATATTAAGTACAAAAGAAAATATTTGTCATACAATTGGTTTTCAGTTAAGTGCCAATGACGCAGTAGGTTTAGACTTTTACAGTGAGAGAAGGAGGTCATACCCAAACTCTTGTTTGTGGTGATTTTTGTTTGTTTCAAGCTTGATTTGCATATTAAATTTAAGTTTCACTCGTTTTAAGATTTATTTATGAATTCACATTAATATCTATTGTATGTTTGTTTGCATTGATTGTTTATTTAATTTCTTTTCGTTTTAAGTTTCATTTATACTTCAATAGCAAAAATATTTTTTTCGTTTTAAGCTTGATATTCATATTCAATCTAAGCATTACTCGGTTTAAAATCTATTTATTCATTTATATTATTACTTGTTGTATGTTTTTTCTATGATTGTTTATTTAATTTCTGTCCGTTTTGGGGTTAATTTATTCTTTAATAGTAATTTCTGGTCGTTTTGAGTTTGAATTTTAAAAGGTATATGTATCTGCTGAGCTTAAGTTTAAAATGGCCTTTACTTTTCTTTGAAAAACTTATTTTTCGGAAAGTTTTTATTAATTATGTTACAAAATAATGACCGACAAAGTAACGTCATAGCCTGGAACCTAAAGTGTTTGACGAAAGAAGAGGGAGTGGAAAAAATTGGTGAAGTATTGCGGAAATTGCATATTCAGTGTGAAATCCTGGTCAATGAATTAAATAAAAAATTCACTAAAATCGAACTCCACAACTTTAAGGATAATTTTCCGATTTTGCAAGCAAACAAACTACTTTGCGATCAAGCTTTTAGGGGAAAAGCCTGCATGGATAATTGTCTGATATTCTCTAAAGTGTATTTATCCAACGATGTGAGCAAGTCTGTCTGAGAAATTTGCTCATCCCTCCTGAAGAGGAAAAGTGAACTTAAACAGAAGGGATTTCAGGCTTGGATTCCTCCAGTAGTCCCACCAATCTTATGTTATATCGACCAAGTTGGAGAGAAGAAAAAGATGGATTGGTTCCAAGTAAAACCAAGTTGACTTTTTCTTTGTGAGGTCAATTAACATCACTTAGCTGATAAGTAAATATTTTCTTTGTGATATATTGCTTTATTTTTCTCTCTTTTTTCCCAATATGGTGTGATTTAACATTACAGGGGCTCGTAGTTGAATGACATATCTTCCACGATAATAAACCCATTTAGTTTGAGTTTTAGTGCTTTTAGTTTTGTGTGGGAGAGGAATGGGGGGGGGGGGTGCTCCTTGGCGTGAGGTCAATGCACGATAATGGTTAGTCAAGTGCCTGTGATCCCTGCATCTAAGCTGGAAGAATTTGAAAGAAATTCAGCCCTTTTTAGCAATGTATTCCAAATGCCCCAAGCCCATGATAATAATGAAATTTTAAACTCTTTTTTAGTTCCTCCTAATAAATATTTGTTTTCTAATGAAATAGTTCATAAAAACCCAAATTTGATGAGAACATCTTTTTGGAACTATCGTGGATGAAGGAGCGGGCAAGGTGCAATTGAAATTTTTTATTTAAATTGGGTACAGATATTCTTGGAGTTTCTGAAACATTCTTAGATGAAAGTTTGGCAAATAAAATTAATATTAGCGATTTCCAATTTTTTAATGTAAGAAGAAATCTAAAAAAGCAAGGGGGTTTAGCAATACTATTTAAAAATTATATTCCGACACAGATGAAAGAAGAATTTCTATATCTGAATATTGAGATGATTTTTGAAAGCTGTATTGTTGAATGTTTTTTACCAAATAATGAAAAAATTTTAATTGCTGTAATTTATTGCCCCTCATCTAGCATGGCAGACTTTATTGACAAATTTAAAAATATGTTAAGTGTAATATCAAATCTTCAAATGCCATTTTTCATCCTTGGGGACTTCAATATTGACTTGATGGGATGTCTCCCATCAAGCCAGCAAGGAATTGACTGAAATGTTCTACAATTTTTAGAGTGTACCCTTTCTCATTGTATGAACCCAGTATGTTTTACTCCAACACGAATAACCAATTGTTTTTTTTCTCTGATTGATAACATTTTTACATCTTATCCATGTGAGGCTACATTCGTGGTTATTGAAGATACATCTGATCATTGTATTTTAATGTCTGATTTCAAATCGCAAAAGATAGTCAATAAAGAAAATCCTATGAAGAGGAAAAATTTCTCACAAGCAAATAAGAATGAACTGAAATCTAATCTTAGCAATGTAGATTGGAGTGAAGTTACTAGTGAGAATGCCCAAATACTTCCTTAGATATACTTCATAGAATTTTGAATGAAAAACTTGACCTTCACTGCTCATTTAAAACTACATATCGGAAAAGAACCTCACCCAAAAAATCTTGGATAAGTGTATCACTTTTAAAATCTATCAAGGAAAAAAATCGACTGTTTAAGATAAAAATGAAATACCCCTCGGCTTATAATGTACAGTGATTCAAAAATTATAAAAATTTGCTGTTTAAAATTCTTACAACAAGTGAACAAAGTTATTATAAAAATTCATTAAAAATCTGATTCACCTCAGACTGCACAGAATTTAATCAAGGAAAAATTTGGAAATAATACTAAGACACCACACCCTGAAGTGATCATAAATGAAAATGGTGTTGAATTGAAGGGGAAGGATGTTGTTGCAGATTATTTTTGTAATTATTTTTCTCATATTAATACTACTATTGAACTGAATTCCCCGGAATCTCTGTTTTATTCATATAAAGATTATCTCCCGCCATCTGAAAAATCTAGTATGTTCCTGGCCCCTTTTACTTTTGGTGAGTTCCAGAAAGTAATTACGAATTTAATAAGTGACAATTCCCTAGGTCTAGATGGGCTCTCCACAAATATTCTGAAAGAACTTGCTTGTGTAATCCATGTTCCGTTGCTTCACATTTTAAATGCATCTATATCGCCAGGGATCTTTCCAGAAGTTTGGAAATCTGCACAAGTTATTTCAATTCATAAGAAAGGTGATAAGACAGATATAGGCAACTGTCGCCGAATAGCTATTCTTTCCCCAATATCTAAGGTTCTAGAAAAAATTATTCAAAAAAGAATTGTTCCGTATTTTGATAAAAAGAAATTTATTTACTAAAAATCAGTTTGGATTCAGGCCAGGTCATTCTACTGAACAAGCTATTGCTGCGCTAATTTTAGAGATTAATGATTCACTTAATGATGATAATCATGGGTCTACTCTTTTCTATGATATAAAAAAGGCATTTGATACGCTAAACCACGAAATTTCGCTGGAGAAAATTAATAACATAGGTATTAGAGGTAATGGCCTAGATCTAATAAAATCTTACCTGCATGGTCAACAAGTTCAGGTAGAAATAAATGGGCACCTGTCAATTCAAATTGCTATTGATGATATTAGAGTCCCCCAGGGATCAATATTAGGACCATTACTATTTTTGATTTTATATGAATGACCTTCCGAGGTGTTTACCCCAAGATAGTAGCTTAGCAGTAATTTTTGCAGATGATACTGCGGTGACAGTAAAAGCTAAAACCCCATCTTTGTTGGTTTAGAAAATGGTGATAGCAATGAAATCTTTCAATAAATGGTTTGCATGTAACTACCTAGCTCCAAATTTTTCTAAAACTGAATTCATTATTTTTGGGCGGTCACAGCAGACAGTAAATAAAATTACCATAGATGAGTTAATTGTAAATCAAAGTAGGATAAAAAGAGTTAAATCATTTTGTTACCTTGGGATTATTCTCGATGAGCTTTTATCCTTCCGTAAACATTCTGATTATTTGAGATTGAAACTTGTCCATAACTTAGGTTGTCTTCATAGATTGAAACATGTGTTTCCTTTTTCCATCCTTAAAATTTTATACCATTCTCTAATTGAATCATATCTAAATTATTGCCCTGTAATCCATCTCAACACATTTACGGTCCATCTTGCAACCTCTTCAGATAATTTAAAATAAGGAAATTAGAATTCTTGGTACTTTTGTTCATCGCACTATGAGGCTTCAAAATCTATTGGAGACTCAAACCTTATATATTTTTCTCAATATTCTTAATCTTAAAAAAGTAAAAGACCTGTATACAGCAATGTGGTATTATGATATTCATTCTTCAACAAATTATTTCCATGATTTGGGTATAACTGAGACTCCCATTTCTCCTGCCCAGCCCGTCCGCTCCAAGAAGTATCACCTTTCTCCAATTAAATTAGAAAGAGCTTGATTCTCAATCAGATATCAGATTCCTCATATTGTAAATAAACTTAATTCAGTAGAAATATTCCCAAGTTTCAAGAGCAGATCTTCTTTGACAAAACATTTCAAAAATGGTTCTTTGTCTGGATGTTGGGATTGATGAATAATTGATATTAGAATGAATTATGTTGTATTGTTCTCGCGCTGGGATGGCCACCTTTGTTATCTCCTACCTTGTATTTTTTTTTTATATCCTGTATTTGTTTAACGGCATTTTCTTATATTTTCTTATGGCCAACACATCGAGCCCTTCTCTCCGTCGTAATCTTAAGTTGAATTCTGGTTGCTAAGCTAGATCCTTTCACAATAAGTAAGCTTTGAAGTAAATTCTATTTTGGTCTTCCTTTTCTGAGCCATTGAAAGATAAAGTTCAGAAAAAGTAGAATGGATTTTGAATGGGGATTGAGAGGATTGGCTAGGGCCAAGCGAAGGTCCAGCCCTATGCAAAGTTGTTGTACAGAACGAATATTATTTTTCAGTTAGTCGACATTGAGACCCCGTTTGGGGAAGTCTATTTTATTTTTGTTATATGTGTGTGACCTTTGGAAGATTGCAAGTAAGCTATTCTCTACAACTGTAAACTATTTTTCCAGGAACCCAGACAGGGTAGGAACAGAGTTACGAGATACCGTCATTATTATATTGACAAGGGGGTTCGTTACCTCCAAGGAGATAGTTAGAGATTTTTAGTGGTGACCCGGGTTGGGTACACCCTTGGCCTTCCAGGTTGGCAATTTGACCGCTTGATCACGTTATCGTTTCCTGGGGCAGGGTGTACTGTAAATTAGGTATTAAACAAACCCTATATTTACAGAACCGTTGTGGTAAGCGCGGGCATCCCATTATAATATTTAGCGCCGTCAGGGGCTCTCCCCCCAGTAAGTGGCGTAGCACCATTTTTGCACCAATAAGTGGTGACACCCGTACCTTACCACACCAATACTGGTGGCATCGTGACTTACCAGTATAATACTGGTGGCAGCGAAAAAGGAGCTATCGGTGGCACAGTTAGCAAAAGAACGAGTTTTTCCGAAAAGACTGGTGAAAATTCGCCTACAGTATAGGCTGTTGGCTGTAAAAATCGACATGGAAAGACAGAGTTTAAAGATTGCGAATTTAAAATTTGATGAGCCAGGCTCCTACCTAGGAGCGATGCAGTGCATGAGAAAGGGTATAGCCCCCTTTCATCACCTCCTTTCATCATGGTTTGGGCTGAGCCTAAACGGAAATTAGAGAAGAAAAACGGAATAAAAAATTATCTGGGCTTTGCCTAGTTAGACAATAATAATAAAAAAGAAATAACGTGAAATTAATTCAGTTTGAGTTTACAGTGGGGGAATCTCCATATTAGAAAGTATTACCGGGTTTAAAAACGGATAAGAAAAAGCGAAAGTCTGGTTGTTATTTAAGTCAATTGGCGGATTTGAATATAATCTTCAGTGGCAAAGGTTATAAGATTATTGAAGACGGCAAATTAGGAAAATGTGTCAGTTTTGTGCACACATTGATAAGGAAGGTTGGAGGCACCTGTCCTATTGAGTAATCGGCCTAAGAGGAGATTACATTTGGAGTACGAATATCCAGGGAGGGTACGTGATTTGTTTTACAGGGTAGCTCCCCTGTTTGAGTTTTAGTCCAGCTAATTCACAAGAGGAATATTCTCGCGGTTTCTCAGTTTACGTTCTTGTCCAACCCCTGTTAATTCGTTTTTCGGAGATATATTTCACTCGTGTAAAATTGCTTGTTGTGAAAGAAGTTGTTATTCCCTAATGAAGTCTAGATATTCCGGTTATTTGAAAATTGTTGAATCTCATTACACGGCGGTAATAATCCACAATAGGAATTGCTTACAATAATTTTTGCGTGTGCCAATTGTTGAACTTACCACGACTCATTAATTAATTAAGAGATAATATAATCGGGAAGGAGTATACGCGGTAAAATGAGGGGGTACGAAATTATTAAGGAAAATATAATATGTGAAAAAACAAGACGAACTCACCGCTCAGAGGCTGTGCCAAATGAAAAGGAGTTGCAGGTAAGAGATAACACAGATACAAAACGAAGAAATATGGAATATAAGATACCGGCTTATTTATGGAGTAAAAGTTAGGGCCCAGGCGTTCACTCAAACATAGTTAATAATGACGAATTTCTACAAATGATGGAATCTAGCTGTCAGAAAGATACCGATGAAGCGGAAAAATTAGCGAGACAATATAACGCGGCATTTGAGATGGAAGGAGCGGCGTTTGACAAAGCCAATGAGGCCATTGAAGAAAAAATACAAAATTATAAGGAGGTTGTGGAAAGAGCTGGAGGACGTCGGTCATAAATTCGTCAAGAATTGCGTTTCCTAAAGAAAAATAAGTCAATGAGGGAATATGTCAGTAACCCTGAAGAGCGTATTCGGAACATAGAAATTGAATTAAATTTGACTTGCAACTCTACTCGAGAGGAAGATATCGCTCTCAAAGAGCATGAGGAGGTACGGAAAAAAAAGAAACAGACCTACGAAGAGGTAAACAAAAAGGTTAACAAAATACGATGGGAAATTATTGGGAAATATCTTCTACTAAATGAAAAATAGTAGAAGAGGAATGACAAGAACGTATAGAGGCTGAAAGAAAAGCCAGAGAGCAAAAAGAGGAGAATGATAGAAAAGAAAGAGACATGAAAGAAAAGAAACGTAGAAATGAAGAAGAAAGAGGAGAAAAGGTCCATATAGAGGTTTTTGAGAAAGATCGACCGAAAAAATTCTGGTTTCCGGATGTATGGAGACCAACTAACCTTAAAAACGCTAGCTCTAGATTAAATAGTCGTTCTAAGATATTTAGCAACCAAGATCTTCTAACAAGAATCATGTTTAAAGGCTTTAATCATAGCCACTGGGAGATTTTGAGAAAACTAGCAGAATTCAAAGAAGCTAGTAAGGCTGAAGATATTGCTTTCAAAATCCTTACGGAGGCCGATAAAAACAATTACAAATATATGACGAAATTATTAAGGAAAACGAAAAAGAACGGTCGGCAATTGTTGAAATGATTCATTCATATTTAAATTTTGAGAGGAGGGATGCAAGGAGATAAGGAGGATGAAAAGACTGTTCTTAAACGTCAGCAGATTATTGAGGATCTATATAATGAATTGGATAGGGTTCGTCTCTCTGGTAAAAAGGAACCCATTAGTAGAAAGGGGTCAGGAGGTCCCGTACGTACACCAAATATGGGCATAGAGTCCCTAGGGAGAACACGTGGTTAATCAAAGTGGGTCAATGACCTAATTTTTTTTTTCATAAATGCTGACAGTTTCCGAGAACTTGATTGCGTAATCGATTGGGAATTTGGAACACCTATGCTGTCAGTCATTAATCAAATAGTTTCTGGGCAAAGTTTAATAATGTCTGACAGGTAATGTCAATCATTAATCAAATTGTTTCCAGGCGAAGTCTATTATTGTCTTTGATGTATTTCCAAGGAGAATTGTTTCTGGAAGTTTATTAATGTGTTTGGAGTTCTACCAAGAGAATTGTTTACAGGCAAAGTTTTAATGTCTGACAGATGATGTCATGGTTGATTGATTGATTCAAGAAAGGGAATTAATTTGTTGTTTCTAAGGAGAATTATTGATTCACGAAAGGGTTTCTTTGTAATTTGAAATGTGACAGCGCAGGGATGCCAAAAACAAAAGGAACACGCAGAAATTACGTTTAGGGGTTATTTGGGCGAAACCGTTTTAGACATTTTAGGGAATTATTTCGGCGAAACAGTTAGAGACATTTTAAAAGATGATTTTAGAAGAGGATTTGAGGGTGAAACTCTGTGATCGTCATAATACATAAGTTGTATTTGAACAGTGTTGTGAGGTCCTCTACCCCAACCCCAAAGGGCCATCATACCCCAACCCCGAAGGAAGCCCCCGGTCCTCAAAGGTCCCCCAGGTTCCCAAAGGGCCCCCGGATACCCAATGTTATGTTATGTTATGCTATGTTATGTTATTTTATGTTATGTTATGTTATGCTATATTATGTTATGTTATGTTATGTTATGTTATGCTCTGTTATGTTATGCTATGTTATGCTATGTTATGTAATGTTATGTTATGCTATGTTATGTTATGTTATGTTATGCTATGTTATGTTATGTTATGCTATGTTATGTTATGTTATGCTATGTTCTGCTATGTTATGTTATGTTGTTATGTTATGCTATGTTATGTTATGCTATGTTATGTTCTGTTATGCTCTGTTATGTTATGTTATGTTATGCTATGTTATGCTATGTTATGTAATGCTATGTTATGCTATATTATGTTATGTTGTTATGTTATGTTATGCTATGTTATGTTATGCTATGTTATGTTCTGTTATGCTATGTTATGTTATGTTATGTTATGTTATGCTATGTTATTTTATGCTATGTTATGTTATGCTTTGTTATGTTATGATATGTTATGTTATGTTATGTTATGTTATGTTATGCTATATTATGTTATGTTATATTATTTTATGTTATGCTATGTTATGTTATGTTATGTTATGCTATGTTATGCTATGTTATGTAATGTTATGTTATGCTATGTTATGTTATGTAATGTTATGCTATGTTATGTTATGCTATGTTTTGTTATGCTATGTTATGTTATGTTATGTTATGCTATGTTATTTTATGTTATTTTATGCTATGTTATGTTATGCTATGTTATGTTATGTTATGTTATGTTATGTTATACCTTTCAAAAGACATTTCAGAGCAAGTTATTTTCTTAATGTCCATCCTAAACCCATTTTACAAGTTGAAATGGGTGAAACCGTTTTAGGCATATTAGGGAATTATTTCGGCGAAACAGTTAAGAGACATTTTTAAAGATGATTTTAGAAGATGTTTTAGAAGAGGATTTGAGGGTGAAACTCTTTGGTCATTTTAATACACAAGTTCCATTTGAACAGTGTCGTGAGGTCCCCTACCCCAATCCCAAAGGCCCCCCGGCCCCCCTAATGCTCCTCGAGCCCCCAAAGACCACCGGAACCCATCCCCCACCCCCATTTTTAAAAATTATTTTTGAATTTTTTTAACATGGTATTTTTTCAACTTTTTTACGTATCTTAAAATGACATGAAATATGCTTACGGCTCTACCAATCGTACACTGTGCTTGTTAATAGACACGACGCGGCTTTCCCACTGGTACTCTACAGAATATCTATTAAAAAGGTCAGAGATGTAATAAAAAGAATTTTTAGAGATAATGATGCTAGTAGCAGGCTCAATTTTTCATAGAGATAGAAAAGTTCAAGATCTCTTCTGAATTTTACCAAAGAACGCAATTCATTTCTAATTTCACCAGAGTAAATATAAAGCTTCCACTTCAGTTTTAAGTTCACCAAGACATAAAAAATTTAAAGTTCACTTTTAAATTTTTCCGTAGAAGATAGGAAAAGTTATACTATGATTGTGATTATTTTCCATGAAGATAAAAAGTTTCACTTTAATTCTAAATTTTCTTAAATTCAATTCCGACCTTTCTCAAAGAGTCAAATTTAAAGTTCTGTTCCAAATATTTTCCCGGAAGAAGAAAAGTTCAACTTTGATTCTGAATTTTCTCAATGAAAATGAAATAAGTTATTGATCATTTCTATTTTTCCAAAATAATATTTAAATTTTCCACTTCAGTTCAGATTTTTCTCAAACAGATGAAAAAATTTAAAATACTGTTACAAATTTTTCATAGAAGATAGAAAAGTTCAAGTTCTCTGAATTTTACCAAAGAACATAACTCAATTCTAATTTCTTCAGAGAAAATAAAAAGCTTCCACATCAGTTTTAAGTTCACCAAGACATAAAAAATTTAAGTTTAGTTCGAAATTTTTCCATAGAAGATAGGAAAAGTTATACTATGATTGTGATTATTTTCAATGAAGATAAAAAGTTTCACTTTAATTCTAAATTTTCTTAAATTCATTTCCGAATTTTCTCAAAGAGATGAAAAAATTCAACCTTCTGTTCCAAATATTTCTCTGGAAGAAGAAATGTCCCAAGACATAAAAAATTTAAAGTTCACTTCTAAATTTTTCCGTAGAAGATAGGAAAAGTTATACTATGATTGTGATTATTTTCCATGAAGATAAAAAGTTTCACTTTAATTCTAAATTTTCTTAAATCTTAAAATGACATGAAATATGCTTACGGCTCTACCAATCGTACTCTGTGCTTGTTCATAGACACGACGCGGCTTTATGGCAGGTTATCGACACTAGCTAGTTTATTACATGCATTAAATCAGTATTTTTTACGCAGTGGAAGGATAAACACACAATTCATATCTGTAAAAAAGTAAAGATGAATTATTCGACGAAAATACGTGCACATGATAAAATCATCGTCGTGTTGAATGCTGACAAGGAGAAATACCTGAACTATGAAACGAGTGCAAGTGGTAACACTATTGGAAATGTATGCATGCGTTGTCATAACAGCAAGAAGTTAGATTTCTTTGTGCTATCGAAATCATTCAACATTGCTCAAGGTGGATATGAGAGAGTGAGAGCACCAGAGATGATAGTGCTAAAGGAGAATGACAACTTAAAAATAATTGTCGATGATCGGGGACAACTCCTTGCTAATGCTTCTGGTAGCACGATACCTATTGATCCTATTCCAATCGTTCTGGTATTAGCATTCAAATGAAAGCAAAGAGGATAAGAAAGGCCTACTGCTGCACTAGTGTAATAAATCATATCATGTCTACCTGCCAGAACTGTTACCTGTGTAAAAATAATGTGACAATAGACAGTGAAATCGCAGGCAGAATAAAAAGTACATTAGCAGACATTATCATCAATGAATATAAAGATGAATTGACGGAAAGTGAAGCGCAAGTGTACTAATAATGTATAATAATGTATTTAACATATTTTTATATTAATATTCTACATGTCGTTAATTCATTAAAAATATCTTATGCATTATTTTGTTAAGTGTTCATTATTTTTAGGGTATGCTAGAACGTCAAACGTTCAGAATATCTATTGAAAAGGTCAGAGATGTAAGAAAAAGAATTTTAGAGATTATGATTCTACTAGCAGGCTCAATTTTTCATAGAAGATAGAAAAGTTCAAGTTTACTTCTGAATTTTACCAAAGAACACAATTCAATTCTAATTTCACCAGAGAAAATAAAAAGCTTCCACTTCAGTTTTAAGTTCACCAAGACATAAAAAATTTAAAGTTCACTTCTAAATTTTTCCGTAGAAGATAGGAAAAGTTATACTATGATTGTGATTATTTTCCATGAAGATAAAAAGTTTCACTTTAATTCTAAATTTTCTTAAATTCAATTCCGACCTTTCTCAAAGAGTCAAATTTAAAGTTCTGTTCCAAATATTTTCCCAGAAGAAGAAAAGACCCAAGACATAAAAAATTTTAAGTTCACTTCTAAATTTTTCCGTAGAAGATAGGAAAAGTTATACCATGATTGTGATTATTTTCTATGAAGATAAAAAGTTTCACTTTAATTCTAAATTTTCTTAAATTCAATTCCAACCTTTCTCAAAGAGATGAAAAAATTTAAAGTTCTGTTCTAAATATTTCCCCGGAAGAAGAAAAGTTCAACTTCGATTCTGAATTTTCTCAATGAAAATGAAATAAGTTATTGATCAATTCTATTTTCTCAAAATATTATAAAATTTTCCACTTCAATTCAGATTTTTCTCAAAGAGATGAAAAAATTTAAAACATTGTTCCAAATTTTTCTTAGAAGATAGAAAAGTTCAAGTTCTAATCTGAATTTTACCAAAGAACAT
>JAQQPU010017641.1:4591-18425 GCA_029168905.1 Artemia sp. Kazakhstan ARC1039
AATTTATTAGTTCTTTTCAAGATTGGTCAAGACAAATATAGTTTCATTACAAACAAAATTTGAATACTGGCCCCTTTTTTAACTGTAAAAACCTAAAGCCTTCTGTGTCATTGGTGCTTCACTGAATATGAATTACTCGTATATTATAAATTTATTATTTTCAGTTCTTACAGCATTGAAAATAAAAATAAAAATTACAGTGAAAAGAAATCTTGAACTGATGGATCTTTCAACAATTAATATCATAATACATCTAATATTCAATTTGATTTTGTTTATACTTTCCAAGACTGTTCAAGACTCATATAGTTTTGCCATTTTTTTAACTCTGCCATTTTTTCGAACTAATCGTGTTAGTTTGTTATGAAAACATTCTATGGCTTCTAGGCATTTCTATTTGAGCGGAAAACTGCACCTCAAACTTTGTGGAACATGCATTTTCTTGCATGAAACACCAAAATATAATAAAATGTCAAGTTTCGGAGTGTTCCACCACTCGCAAGCAAGTTCCATTGGTATTTCTGAATCTGCATGGTCAATTTAGGGGGTGGAAAGTAGGCTAATTCTCGTAGCAGCCCCTTTCTGTCGTGGTATGATTCACATTTTCAAAACCTGGCGTGCGGACTATCATATAATCTACCAAGCATACAGCTACCCCAAATCAGTATCAATAAATAAATGAAACCAAAAACGAACAAAAATTAAAATAAATATTAGAATCAAACTCAAAACGAGCATAAATTAATGTGAGTAGGGTTCAAAACCCCTATGCTTTCTAAAAGCCAGAATATAATTTGTACTTTACAGAAAAAAAATCAATTGAGTTTACTGAAAAAAAATGTGTATTGTCAATTTAATATACATATGCTGATAGTTGTTCCCTAAAATCTTAATTAATTTTTGATTTCTTAAAGTTACAAAAGTGAAAATATTTCAAAGAATTGTTTTCAGTAAAGAACCAATGACGCAGTAGGTTTTAGGCTTCTGCAGTGACACGGTACCCAAACTCTTGTTTGTAGTTATTTTTATTCGATTCAAACTTGATTTGCATATTCAATTTAAGTTTCACTCGTTTTAAGATTTATTTATTCATTTACATTAATATATATTGTATGTTTGTTTGTATTGATTGTTTGTTTAATTTCTGTTCGTTTTAAGTTTCATTTATACTTTAATAGCAAAATATTTGTAGTTATTTCTGGTCGTTTTGAGTTTGAATTTTAACAGGTATTTGTATCTCCTGAGCTTAAGTTTAAAATGGCCTTTACTTTTCTTTGAAAAACTTATTTTTTGGACAGTTTTTTTTAATTAATAACGAAAAGGAAGAAATAGTACACCATAATAGAATAAAAAAAGGATTTTTCTCAATACCATGGAAATCAGAGCCTGTTCCTTCAGACGAAGAAATAGATGAAACAATTTCACCGATATATATCAGAAGGCCATATGAATTCTATGACCTTTTTAACGACCACAACAGTTGGGAGAAATGGAAGGAGTATTTAGCCCAGTCTTGGCTACAAACTCTCCACAACAAACAAGAGAAAAAGGGAAATATTCGATGCTCATCGGATACTAGCGATGTAACCGATAGAGAAGAGCCTCAAACACAACCTAATGGTTTAAAACGTGATAAACCAGAGGTTAAATCCAAAGAGGAAGAAAAATTGGAAGTAACCAAAGAATTATCTGATTTTCATACACTAAATTCGCCTACAGTCTTAACACAAAAATGGATTTTGGAACAAACGCCATCTACCAGACGCGAGCTAACAGAATGTGAAACTGATAATTCTTCTACAGAAACAGATATAACTAAACCTGGGCCATCGTTAAGAAAAACCTCCTTAAGAGAGAGATTATGGAGAAAAGTAAAGAAACCAGAAGGACAGCAGCAAGTTCCTTCTTCAGCAGCACAAGTTGCTTAATCACTAATGAAAAATGCCAAACGCCATGAGGAACGGAGATTAAAGACATTTGACAAAGCAACAAAACCACGCTCAAATTCAGAACCTTGTAAGCCACATTACAGAGACCACGGAAAAACTTGTCAATATTATAAAGAAGAGAAACAAAATTTGGAATCCAAAATTCAGCCCAGGAAGTAGAAAAAGGGAGAACTAGCGTTGCTCCCAGCCGATTAATATTTGACTAAAATAATGATAACCGGAAAAAAATAAAATAAAACGAGTAAAGAGCCTCTAAAGAAATATCTATTTTTTCTTCCTTTAATCGGTATGTAAATAACTTCAAAGTTTCCTTCATAATGTATCTCGCCAGTAAAAATTATTACCGTCACGTAGAAAATAAACACATCTACAAATTTTAAGTGACTATACAATAGTGGTTCAAGGAGCATTAGGTTTATTAGAGTTAGGACAGATTCCGAAACTTCTGTTGCCTCCAAAGGAGTTAAAAGAGATCTTGCAAAGCATACAGTATTTTGTATTAAAGGAAGGGTACTATGAATTGCCTTCGGATTTAGTTCGGATCGACCCCTTAAGCTCGTATGCTAAGCTATTAAAAGCATCTTATTTTCTATTAGCGGGAAACTTCCGAATAAACGTTAAAATACCCCTGGTTCAGAAAAAGAGCTTATTTACAATGTATCAAGCTTTTTTCATTGCAACAGGGGGCCCACAAGAAGTAATAATCACCATGACATCAACTTCAGCGTATGTACTAGTAGAAAACAAAGGAGAAAGAATAACTTTTATATAAAATAAAAATTTGGGTCATGGAGGTTTTAGAAAATGGTATTTTTAAGTTAGAACTGACCAAAAAAAGGACTAAAAAGGACAAAAAATGGGAATAGTTTAAATTTTTGGCAAAACATAATTCTAGAAAATCGACAAGGCACTCAGAAAACATGCCATTGGGAAGTCTCTAAACCTTCAGAAACAACTGAATGAATTATAAAAATAAGTTTATCCGAAGTATTGGTTTCAAATAATGTTACGCTGGACGGATCTTGTGTTCAAGACAGAGAAAGACCAAATTTTCCACTAATTATATCGACAATGCCAGAATGTAATCTATGGCACAAATATACAAATTTCATTCTTAAAAGAGAAAATAGGCAAAGATCAGAAGAAACGTCACTAAATTAACTCCATTAAAAATTAAAACAATTTTACCAGGCAAATTAGAAATTTTTTTCAAAAACAGGTAGTAAGCAAAAAGGTAGTAATAGAAAATTGGAAAATGAATTTTAAAAAACCTATTAGTTGGGCCCAAATTCTGAAAGATATAAAACAAGAACAAGAAATAGCCCTTAGTCAAGCGGAAGTTGTTTAGTAGGGTTATAATGGGCACAGTATGTGTAAGTTTATTTACACTTATAACAGCTTGGATTATTTATCAAAAGAGTAAAATACAAGGTGTCAGACAGGAAGCAACTGAATGACAAGAATTGACGATAACGGCAAGACAGTTACAAATCATCAAAGAATAAGCAGGAATTGCACGTTGATTCACGACACGTTCAAAAATTCTATTTTAGTTTTTATATATAATCTATATAAGGAATATTCACTACAGATGAGAATTTGGACAATAATTTACGTTTTTAAGCTTCTCCAGCTTATTACGGCCGAATTTAGGGCCGTAAAAAGAGTATCGTTTTGCAGGATGAATACCATCAAACCCGTAGAAGGTTACTGGCAAATCGCCATTAGGTTTGATGCTTCAGCCTTACATATCCTCCAGAACCAAATAACGGTACTTGAAAATAATCTGGAAATGACAAGAAGAGAATAAGAAAAAACTTTTAACCCACCTCCTTTCACACCCCCTCAGGTAATAGAAAAAGAAATGAAAGTATCATTATTTCAAACTCAGGCAACTTTCTTGTTCAATGTTCTGAACAACCAAATCAATGGGGTTTTAGAAGATATAAAGAGAATGTTAATTACACTGTAAAAACAAAACAAAAAGGGACCAAACAATACAGGCCAGAAAGAAAAGAAGAATAATCGATATTGTAGGGGAAGTTTCAGAATATATATTCGGTACGGTATCTGAGACAACGTGGAAGGAAGCAGAAAAACGAATAGGGAAAGTTGAAGTAACAAATCAAAATCTTCTGCACTTGGTAGACAAACAACTACCAATCTTAAAACATCACGAAACAAGGATATCAAAGATCGAAGAAAAAGTTAATCACACGATCAACTACGCTTTCCATTTTTAAACAGGAGATAACCAATGCAGTATTACTAACTCTAAATCGATTAATAGGAAATCAAAATGAAATCATAGAAGATATAAATCTTCAGATGGCTGTACAGTTATTATCTAGTGCCATCATGGAAATATCCCATGAATTTAATCTCAATTGGAGTTAGAGTTTCTAACCCTTTTGGCAAAAGATTTACCAGCACGACTTCTAAGCCCAGGTAAATTAATGAAAGTACTCTAAGCCATAGAAATCCATTTGCCTTATCAATTGAGACTAGGACTAGAACCAAATTTCGAGAATATTCTATACTTTTATAGCATGGCGGAAAACTATTTACAAATTAACCAAGGGGAGTTAAGGATATTTTTAAAGGTACCCCTAGTTAAAAATGAAGAATACGCATTATTCCAAATAAATGCTTTCTCTACAAAGTTGACGAACACCACAAGTTGGATTAGAATAAATAATTTGCCACCATATATAGCCATTTCCAACTTATAATATAGATTACCAGAGCAACAAAAAATAATTAAATGTCAAAATGATAAACTACCATTTTGCAATTTAGGGACTATATCACATCTACGCGCAAGAATAGTCTGTGCTATTAAACTTTGGGAGGAGATGGAACCCTCAAATCCCCTACCAAAAGAATGTGATGTTGATATAGTGAGCGAAATTAATCTTGAACTATGGAAAAAAAATAAGTGAAAAGGATTTCATATTCACCGTTCCACAACCCTATATAGCGCAGTTGAGATGCAAAAATTCTTCAGGGCTGATGAATACAAGAGATATGCGGATAGTAGGGATAGTAGGCCTGATTAATATCCCCCCATCCTGTCGTTTAACGACAAAAGAGACAATTATATCATCTCCAATTGTGGAAATTACGGAGATAAATATGGGCAAATGGAGTATAAAACCTATACCCAACATAAATTTTTTTAAAACAACAAGTTTAAAACAGGATAATGAAAAAATTAAAAAAGTACAAAAGATGATAAAGAAATTAACTGATATCTCCATACCAGAAAAAATAAAAGGAGAAACACCCAGATTTTTGATAACCCTGGAAAATCTAAATAAGAATCTGGAAATTAGTTATCTCATTTCCCTTTCCTCGGAGGGAAGGATGTAAGACCCCTGTCTGCACAAAACCATATTCTATCGCAAAGAAACTAAATATTAAAAAAAAGTTTTTGTTGCTTTTGAGCAAATTTTGTTGCTGTGTGAGCAATAATATTTTTTATTGTAAATAAATTAGTAATTAGAGTGTTCTACTAATCAAAAAAGAATTATACCACTTTTTAGTGTTGCTTTTTGAGAAATCTACTTTAAAAAAATGCTTTGTGTATAGTCAAATTACTATATAGTGTTTTAAAATAACTTTTTAAACTTTAACCAAATATATTTTTTGATAAATGTTGTTTCTAAGTTTTGTTACTTAACAATGGTTGTGTAAGTTTATTACACAATGCTTGTGTATATACTATGGTTTTATTTACTTTAAGTTTTAACTAGTGATTTAATGTTATATATAAATGTTTGACTTGGAGTCAACGTATAAATATTTTTATTGTGAAATAATTCGTTAAGTATTAAGTTTGAAGAGGATGATCCAGCAAGAAACATAATGTTTCTATTTAAGCGGCATATTATATTTAGAGTAAAAAGAGAGAAAAATAATTAAAAGTAATTAACCTTTACAAAATTCAGTGTTTCTCTAACACTTTATGCTTTATGTGTATTCTAATGTGAATATTTATTTTAGATACAGCCTTATTTTTTTTTTTTGGAAACAAAATTATTTTGTGACATCCTTTCGGATCCATTACTCAATCATTGTTTTGACGCATTTTTATAAAGTAGCAAATTTCAAACCCAGTTCAATTATATCTTGATATAACAGCTCATACCATCAGAAACAAACCATAACCGGTCAACTCGTATTTTGGAAACTGTATGCATGATTACAGACTTTACTACAAGTTCATCATAAAGTGAGATAAAATCAGAACTTAATTTAGGCCTAGAAAATGTGCAACATAGTCTCAAAGGCTTTATATTATTGAAAAATGTGAAAATGCCTTGTGCTGTAAAAATATGTGAAAATTTAAAAACCAAAAAATTGTTATGTGTAATTTATTCAAGGCATTTCTAAACCCCAAAAATAAACGGAATATCAACCACATCACCCAGACAAATTAAATTATTAATGGGAATTAAATTTAAACTCAAATAATTTCTAAACGTTTTGAATATAACTTTAAATCTAATTTAAAAAGAACCACTAATATAATGCTTAAGCCACTTGGGGTCAAGCTAAAACAGAAGATGCATATGAAAAGGGTAAAAACGTATTTTCGAGTCCTAGAGACAGAGAAAAAGAGAACAAGGATAAATTTCAAAATTGAAATCCTTGGACAAAAAAAGGACATGGCATATCTTTAACCATAAACATGACCCTAAGGAAACCCATTGAGGGTATATGCACATAGTGACCCTAAGATGGCAGCATAATAGTTGTAAACAAAATTAAGTTGTTTTAAAAAGTAAAGTATTGAGAGTTGTGGGCAACTCTTCTTTCAATGAGGAGTATTGTGGTGAAGCCTTCTAATTAAGTCAACTTGGAATTTAGTAAAAATATTAAGACGCAAATACAAAGTTTAGAGATACCACTATTATTAAGATAAGGAACATATCCTAGCAAATTTCTACTTAACAGGAAATCGAGAAATTACCACTTCCTAGCTAATTGAGTCGGTTGGGTCCAAGAAGGTGTGGCTGATAAAAATGTATAAAAGATACATTTTATGGGGAGGGTTAGACGGATACTAACTTTATGCTGGACTGACCTCTGGTCCGTTGATTTAGAAATACCTTGGAGTACTGTCGGATTATTGTAAGTGTCTAAGTATCTTATTATATATTATTGTAGTTTTCTGAGACTTATGGTCTACTTGGGACAACCAGTCCCAGTAAAATATATATCTATTATTATACCATGTACTAGTACATGTTAACTGAATAAAAGTATTGTATTATAGCCAACCCTCCACAATCTACATTTAGTCTCTCGAATATACTTGTGGGAGGATGTCGGAGGAGTACTTGAGATCAAGAGCATGTTGAATTACGTCTTTATTGTAGGGGGTTCTGAATAATACTATTTGACTTTTTTTGCTATTAATGGTCATGTTATTCGTAAGGCACCTCGCCTGGACTCTGTTCAGAAGGACTTGGGTAGAGGTTATTGCCGATGGTAAATTGGTGCCAGTGATGAAGAAGTTGCTGTCGTCAACAAATAGTACAGGATACACTGAAGGGTCCAGGTCCATAAAAAGGTCATTGATATATAGGAGAAATAAAATAGGGCCTTGAACGTAGCCTTCCGGGACACCCCTCCGAACAGGTAAGGGCTGAGAGGATACTCCACCTAAGCTCACACTCTGTGCCCTTCCAGATAGATAAAAATCAAACCAAGAGAGGGGAACACCACGGATACCGTAACTATTTAATTTACTTATTAAAATACTATGATCAACCATGTCAAAGGCCTTAGAGAAATCCAAAAATAAGCCCAATACAGTTTTTTTAAGGTCGAGTTGTGAGCGTATGAACTGTGTGGCGTCAATTAGAGCATGAGAAGTTGAAAATTTTGGCCTAAAGCCATATTGGTGAGGAGAAATCAAGGAAACAGAGTGCTGACTTTCAAAGAGAAAGGGAGACAGACCTCTGAAGATGATTCTCTCGAGCACTTTGGATATAACGGGAAGAATTGACACTGGACGATAATTACCTATCTCAGTTGGGTCGCCCTTTTTAAGAACTGGAATAACAATGGCTGACTTTAGTAAATCAGGGAAAACTCCGTCGGTTAAAGATAGGTCTTCAGGAGCTTATTACTTAATCCAAGCCAGTCAGGTGTAAAACTAACAGGGAGAGAACCGATGATTTGAAGTACCTCATGCTATCAGTTGGGTGGAAAAACATTGATCTAGAATTGAAGCAAGGGAATACAGCCTGTAAGGAGGAGCGGGAGTCAGTATGAGGAACAATAGAAAAATAATTATTAAATGCGTCAGGTGCATGTAAAGGGTCAATTAATCTACCATTTGTTTCTTTAAGGTGAATAGGTATAGACTTTGATTTTCTATTTTTTGATAGTATATCATTAATGGTGGACCAAATGTTTTTCAGGTTTCCTTTGCAATTGAGAATTTTTTTATAATAATAATTTTTCTTCACTTCACGGATGAGTTTAGTGTATAAGTTTTTATAATTTTTATAATTTGATAGCTCAATATCACTACTGATCTTACAGGCTAACTAATATAATTTTTTTTACGATATGAGAAGACAATGATGCTATGTGACATCCAGGGGCATATAGGGATAGTTTTCCGGTTAAGTTTACGAATAGGACAAGTTGAATGGATAACCTCACTTAGCCTTTGCGCAAAACCATTTGTGGCAGAATTTCCCTCTTGACAATTTAAAACATCGGAACAGTCAGTGGTTATTAGGCAATCCATAAAATGGGTTATATTTGCAGAGCTGTAGTTTCTAGTAGGTGTTGGGATATTAATTCTAGAGCGTAGAGGTAGTGGTTGGGAAGGTAGTGACAAGTAAATAGGAAAATGTTCTGACAGATCCGAAAATATTATATTTGAGGACAGGTCATTTCCCAGGAAAGTGGATACAAAAATGTTATCAATTAATGTTGAAGTTGATCTCACAGGATCGACTCTACTGGGGAAAAAAAATTGTGGGTAGAAGACCACTCGCGGTTACCGATGCAAAAAAAGTGTCAGATTCAATATTTTTACCAACATTGAGTAGGTTACAATTAACGTCCCCAAGAACTATTGCCTTTTTATGGGGTAGATTAATAAAATTAGAGAAATCATCAAACAGATTACAAAAACATGAAGTCGGAAATGGAGGAAGCTCATAAAATAAGGAGAGTATATAGGAATTTTGGCCGATAACTATGTTAACAATTATTGAATAAATACATTTGAGATTTATTTGTGTAGAGAAAATAGATTCGCACTCTGATAGCCTGGTAAAATTTACATTCGAACGGATGTAAAGTGAGATACCCCAGAACACTTTGTCAATCTCCTGGGCATATGGAGTATTTGGCAACCAGGGAGTAAAAAATCACTAGTGTCATCATTATCGGAAAGCCATGTCTATGTTTATCCTATTACGTCAGAAGGGCAGCCACCATTAAATGAAATTAAATCTTTAAACTTGAGCCACTTATCCCAGATGCTTCTGATGTTGACACAAAGAACATTAAGGGAATTATTATTGACTAGTTTTGGCTTCACATTGGTAGCAAAATCGAGAATATCAAGGTATTTACAACTAGCATGAGTTAAGGTACCATCGGGGCTGCTTATAGGGTCGGCATGCTGATTACTTTCTATATCGGAATAACTAAAAGCATTGTTATTAGAAAGGGATAAATTAGTTAAAAACGAAAAGTTACACATTAATTTGTCGTCAGGCATTCTTGTTGGGTATCTTCTCGCTTGGGTTTTGCTTTGAACATCATCCTCGCCCAAAGAGACTTCGTGGGGGTCGTCAATTTCTGTGTTACTGTGTTGGTCGGATTTTTCTTGTTTTGTTTTTGTTATTTTTTTTTTGCTATGGCTTGGTGCCTCTACCATCGTTTCAGGTGCTGGAGATTCTTTCAAATTTCTGGGGGACTTGATAACAGTTGAGATCGTAGGAAATGTTGAGTTAGAATGGCATTCCATGCCTTCTTTGAAGGATAATAGTTGGACCGTAGCTTTTTGCCAGATTTCCTCTCCTAGGAGCGTAGTAATGGCCTTTTTTTAAAGGATATTTTTCAGTTCAACTGATTCACTGCCAACCTCGATAAGATGGGAAAATGCGAGGTATGTGGCTAACCTTTGCCATTCTTGATTATAATGATGAATAACTTGTGGATGTGACAAAACTGGAAGTTGAGAAGAGGAAGGCTGTGATTTGACCTCAAGCTGAGGAAATTGAGTGGACCACTGGGTAAATGAGAAGCCTTTATCTATTTGGGGTGGGACCTTTTTCCTCTGGTTCTTTGAAAATTCAGTTTGGGTATTTAAGGGTTGACTTGGAGTTGATTGTCTAGGGATTGTAGCGGCTACGACGGAGTAGGGCAAGTTCGATCTCACAGAGGTTCGGAGGATCTCGGCTCTCTTGTGATAGGCCGGACAAAGTTGCTTCTCAAGAGCCATGTGCCCCTTATTATTACAATTTTTACAGTAGGCGTATTTCTCGGTGCAATTTTCTGTAACGTGGCTAGGTTTATCACATTTTCGACATGATTGGAGTGACTGTTTACAATTACTTTTGCTATGACCATGAGGACTTATGGCGAAGGGCCATACCATACGAAAAAAACTTTTCTTTGCAACTCGTTTTTGCATACAATGAGCACTGAGCGACTGGGTATAAGATTACCATCATTTTTCAAGCTGAGTCTTGTGGCTGTTGTTGGTTGGACGGGATGACCCGAAGAATCAATTAGTTCAGCTGTAAATTCCTCTATTGGTATACCGGTGTCAACACCATAAACCACATATTTATACGACTTTTCTACTTCTTTTGAAGTGGCAAAGATTTTGGAACACTCAACGATTAATTCCTTGGACCTTGAAAGGACTGAATCCGTGGCCTTGTGAGAGGTAAAATAAAGATCTATCAGACCGTCTTTTAGGAAAACTACTTCAAAAGTTGAGTTAGCTAGCAAAAATATAGGCTTTCTAATATCCATTAACCGATCTCTAGTAAAGGGTTGACCATTGGTTTTCTTGATGGTCACAATTTAATAGTATGGCTGATCTAAAGAGCTAGGTAGCGATTCAATTGGTTGGGAATCATCAGGGAGTGATATAATCTCGGGTTTGGATTCTTCAGGGGGTTATCTAATTGCATCATTTTTTCTTTTTTGCCAGGGGTTTCACCGGTACGTTTAGCTTGAAGGATGTTTAAGGCTTGTATCCCCTTAAGATGTGTGGTTGATCTAGACATAGGAGTCGGGGGGGGGGGGTCTAGTTAGGTTTCTTTTTGAGGACAGGAAAGGTGAGACATCTATGTCTTTTTCAGGAGGTTCCTTTGTGTCAGACATGAGCTATTTGAAATAAAAATCTCACCTCTTATTTCTTTCACTGTTCAGGACTATAATACGAATCCTATAATCCAATTAAATAGAACCAAGGTCACTAATATCACTTAGGAAAGTCCAGGGACATGCACGGTCTGTAAATGTTCAAGTTACACACGAGGAATTTCGACTATCAAATACCAAGAGTAAAAACACCCATTTGATGTTAACACAGCGGAAGCGAGTTCATAACCCATGAGCTCTAATAATGTAATTTTCAACTTTCACTGCAACTGGTGTCCTCATCCATGTGTATTGCTTTGCAAGTCAGTGGCAGTTTTTTCCATGGAGGAGCCTTAAACAATCCATCTGACTCTTCAAAAGAGTTAGTATCATTAACACAATTAATGTTGAAATCACTTTCTTGTCCAGAATTTTCTTCAGTATCTGATTTAACTACATCACAACCTGGGTTTTTTTACTGTCCTCTTATGACAAAATAGATGGAGATATAATGTCTGTACTAGAATTCCTTACAACGAAAGCATCCTGCGTCACGACCTTCTGAACAAATGTCGCATTTACAGATTTTTTTTTCAACAGAATAAGCTACCTCTGTCCCTTCTTCAACAGCCTCAAGCTGATCGTGCAAATTTGTGCTTTTAGTAGGAACAATAAATGGGACTGTGATAGAATGCTTTACTAATTTTGGACTAGTTTTCTCTTAACCTGACTAATTCTTTGTTTAACAGCAAGGTATTTTTATAATTTCCTGAGCTTCAACTAACTTCCCATCCCCTCTATGCTAAATAAAGTATTTTAGATTTAGGGTTTGGAATAAGTATTCTTCTTTTCAATCGTAAATCTGGGCCTTCTAAATGCATTGAGGATTGTGAAACCAACTTCTTTGAAACCAGACTCATCTGAATTTTCAGACAAATAATACAGAAATGACCTTGAAATGGGAGCTAAAAAATGCCTTTCCAAGGCATAATGTAGGGTTTGAGTTAATTCCTAAAAGTTTGACTCTCCCAGGGCAACTATTTTCCAAGACATTGAAATGCTTCTCAGCTGGAATCATACTTCATCCAGAGCATAGCCCATCTCTGCTTATAGTTGAAGACTAGAAATATGTTTATAACCCACCTACTTAAACGTTAGGATGTGAATATAGGCTAAAATAGAAATAATATAATATATTATCTGCACCTGGGTCAAACTTAAAAACGAGCCGCGTGCCGTATATCCTGCAACTATTCTATATTATATTTTCTTTAAATTTTCTTCTTTGTTGATATAGATAGCACGGTTTATGGTCATCTCCTCTGATCGGCTATTTCGATATGCAACAAAGTCGCTATATACCGACAATCAAGTCTGATGAATAGAATTTTCATCAGAATTTGCCGGACTGTATTCAAAAGCTGTAACGCAATCACAATGAAATCACCAAATCTTATGATGAAATCACCAAATTTTAGGTAAAATCACTAGATCACCAGAAAATCACCAAACAAACAAAAAATCACCAAATTTGATGACAAATCACCAGCGGTGGCAACTCTGGCCTGACTTTAACCCTCTGATAGCTTAAAGGGTTGCCAACTGGACATATTTTATGTCCAATTGACATATTCCTGTGTGCCGGGACACAATGACATAATAGCGCAAAAAAGGGACATATTTTTAGAAATTTGGGACATAAAAGGGACACATTTTACAAATTTATGACATTAAATAGATTATTTCGCCACTGGATACATATCTTTGTAAAAAAAAAAAAAATGTAATTTTTCACCAAATCAGTATTAAAACTACTTGTCTAGCACTAAATTTACTTAACTACTTATTTTCTACTAATTTTTTACAAACGTTCTTATTTTTAGAGTTGCTTGCTCTTTCCCGCAGACAACTATTTGCAAATACTCTTGAAATTCTTTAAAAGTTTGTATTCTTTCATTTATAAACGATTTTATTTCTCCTTGCTTTTACGCTACAGTCAAGATAATATGCAAGGAGGCACCTTTTTAGTTAACAATCGCTTTCGGCTTCCAATAGTCAGGCAAAAACATCTATTTATCAAGTATTACTAACTGAAAATGAAAAGTTAGCAAGAGAAAAAAATTAGATTCTTGATGATCTGCAATCAATTTGATATCAAAAGATCTACCAAAAAATTCGCTTATTGTGCTGATTCTAAATATATAACATTTTTTAAGTATAGTGTTACCCATTAGTGTGCCTGAGAAAATTTGCCAAATTTTCGAAAAAGGTGAAAAGAAAATCTTTTTTCACCTATAAAAGGTTTATGAAAAACCTTTTTTCATACTTTTAGAAAAAAAGTATGGTAAGGAGTATTTTTCAGGCAGAATCGTAAGCAAAATTTTTCTGGGAAGGAATCGCAGCAGGCATGGAATTGTCCAGGGGTAATTTCCCGGCGGAAGAATTTTACATTGGAGGAACTTTATGTAGAGGAATTTTTCGTGGAGAAATTTTCCACAGAGGGGATGGATTTCCTGGGATTTCCTGAAAAA
>JAQQPU010017643.1:0-10989 GCA_029168905.1 Artemia sp. Kazakhstan ARC1039
CGAGTCTTACTACTTTACAGGCAAACCTTGATTCTTTTATTTTTGGTTATAAGCTCCTAGGACTTAACGTTAATGCTGCTACGACAGAACGTCTTGCTTATAATGCAAGGGTTAAAGCTACATCTTTTCTATCTGTTATTGTAGCAGGTAAATCTAATATAGTATTCTTCTGAGAAATACCTCGGCCTCGTTTATGGTCCAGATAAGCGTAGTACTCGTATTCTTGCCGTTGAACATGCCATATCAGGTTTCCACACCAGGTATACCAAACTTGCTGCACTGAAGTATACTTATAGTAAGCGTGTACTTGCTAAACTATATAGTGCCCTAGCTCTGCCTCACCTGCTCATTTCATCACTTTGGGGCTCGCTCTCTAAAACTGAGGAGTTAAAGGTTCCATCGGGGTTTTGTCGCTATCTCAAGCTTTTATTAAAATTCCTGCTGTGTTAAAGGAATAGTTTTATCTACAAAAATACTGCGTTCCTGACCCTTAGAGGTAGTGGATTCAATAGAGTGCGATGCGTTTAAGAAAAGTTTAAACCGTTTACCTCATTCTCTGCCATTATATACCAGTGCTGTTTGGATTAATTTTGTATTATCTGTTTTCGTTGTTTAGAAGTTTTGCTTCTTTTTTGTATGTTGTAAACGGGCAAAAATAAACTTATCATTTACCTGCAAGGAAAACGCATAAAACCTCAAAGTAAATACCATTAGAGCTATTCGACAGCTTTGGGAGTTCCCTGTGCTGCTACCCGCATTAATTGACCAACTTGCCGACAAAAGGAACGAAAATATTTTACTGTTTTTTTTTTGTTTTTTTTTTTCAATCCAACTTCAGAGCCAAACCACAGATATATATTAACTCAATGGTGGCTAGCACCTTAGAGAATTTGCAAATAGACTCTGGCTTTATGATGTTCAGGCGATACTCACAAAACGATTTTTGAAGTACGACATCCTCTTAACAGAGTAGAAACTAACAAAAAAGGGGAATAACAAGGGATGAAAGTGTAAAAACCATGCCCCCTTTTCGGGAGGGGGCGGGGGCATCTTGTATTCAATCATCTTATATCAGCATTTAAGAAATACAAGAAGATCAGTAAAATAAATCGTAGAAGGCCTTTAGTGTAGAGAATATAATTACTGAGCACCGTTTAATACGTTTCAAACACATACATTGTAAAAAAAGAAAAAAGAAAGAAATAATGAAAAAAAAAAAATCAATAAAGATATCATCTATGTGGTGGCATATGCTGCATGTAGTTAAAGTTATATGGAGGATACATTTGTGCAGTGGAGCTTCTGTTATCACCGTAATTTGTTTGTGGCAACTGTGAGTGGCCACTTGTAGAGCCACTGCTATGACCATGCATGTTCAGCATGGACATTCCCATATTCTGGTTAATAAAGCCCTGTCCAGCAGCCGCAAGATAGGCTGCACTTGCGGGATGTTGCATCGGATTCATTCGACCCATGTTCAATGGACCCATTCCCATACCCATAGTCATACCATATGGATAATTGGCAGACATGAGGCTACTTGGGCTAGGCTGGTTAATTGTCACATTAGGAACTCTCTGAGCGGAATTTCCGCTGCTACCTTTTGACCTAGAGCTATTTTGATTACGATCGGACTGACAACTTGGGCTGCCAACTTGACCTTGATGTTGCATATTTACACTTCCTGGCCCGGGGCTAACAGGACTAGCTGAATGGTATTTAGGATATGAATTCTGATTTTGTCCGTGGATTCCCATGCCAGAAGGTGGCGGTGTGTGTCCGATACCAGTATGCTGATGATGAGAGTATCCTTGATTTAATTGAGTATAGGGTGGAGTGCCAGCATTTGGAGGCGGAGTCATTGTATTGTGAGGAGACTGGCTATCTGTTGGTAAACCATTGGTTAGCTTTTGTAATTGACTAAGGCTGCAACTTGAACTATTATTAGAGAGGTATTGTGACGTTGGGACCCTATTTGAAGAGTTTTGGACTTGGTTTGAGTTCTGATAGTAAGTTGAAGTAGGAACAGAAAGAGCACACGCCGTAGATGTCGTCACATGACTTGAGGTTGCAACCGTCGTCGAAGCACTGCTCTGAGATGGTGGTGCTGGCGCAATAGGAGTAAATCTCGTCCTGGCCTTACTAGAACTTTCTGACTTTGTCGAAGTAGTGCTTGAAGAACTGCTGGACCTAGGTTGAAGAACTGGCATAGGTACACTCATATAGCTTGCTGCTGGATTACCAGTTGTTGAATAGCCAAGCGGTGAAGCCACAGCAACTTGAGGTAACGCAATGTATGTAGCTGGCGTAGCCAGGTGAGATATGCCTAAAGGCATACCATATGTGCCATAATTTGACTGAAAGACTTGTAGCTGCGTTGGACCGGTGGCTGACGAAGGAGTATGAGCTGCGGGAGGATGTGTTGCTGTTGGCATCGCAAAAAGTTGCGACGTTTTGGACTTAGATTTACTCTTTTGCGATGTTTTACTTGGTTTACTTACTGCTTGCGTAGTTGTACTTTGCGTATTTTGAGGCGTTGCTATTGATGCTATTGCTTGGGAAGTGGGGGGATTATTTGGTTGCTGTTGCGAAGACTGACTTTGATTTCTTTGCTGTAAGCAACTTTGAGGTGACCTATTCTGCATTAGATTTAAAGAGCCATATTGGCTCATGCTATCAGAATTCATTATCTGACCATAATCTTGATATGTCATATTTTGTTGTAAGACCTGAGAAGCAGGCGATGCGTTCATACCGCTTTGGACATGTGATGGCGACGGTGCTGGTGGCTCATTACTAGGTAATGACCTTGGAGACTCAATCCCGACAGTAGTTTCACTTTCATTATTATTAAACCCATGTACAGAACCAGTACTAGATTCCGGTGTATATACACCAAGACTATTGGACGGTGATGTTGTTGAAACGTGATGTGAAGACCGGCTAAGTGTTATTTGCGAGTTTTGCGCGCAAGATGACAAAGACATAGCTGCACGCTGATTATTTTCTTTGCATTCATAGGCAGCAGTGACAACATCCAAAAGATCTTTTGGTTCTTCATCTGCTCCGTTAGAAAACAGGTTCTCAGCATCGTTATACAAATTGACTGGTTCTTGAGTCTCCACTTGCACGGGTTTCTCATCTAGACAAAAAATTGAGCAATTTAGCATCGGATAAAGAGAATGGAGGGGAGGGCTAATAGCGACAGAGTAGGAAGAAAGTTAAGAGGGAAGTAAAACAGCAGGAAGAAAGAGAACCATAGAACTGATGCAGCGGAATTTGTTCTATGGTTTGCTAGCAAACAGCTTTCTAGCTTGCACAAAGTTTTAAATTACTAGCATCCGGAAACAGATCTGTACTTAAACCCAAAATAAAAGTCGATTATCATTCTTGTGTTAAAAAATTCTATAAAAGGTAAACAAAATGATTTTGTATTGTAGTCCGAAAAAATGGAAGAGGAAAAGAGTTCGATAATTCTAGAAAGTTCCTTTTAAGTCACCAACTTAATTAAGGAGATTTCTTTGACAATCCTCCTCTAACCTCGGCCTCCTCCTCTCTCCCCGTTACTAAATTCACACAGTTATTATAAAAACTTTTACTTTACGGCAACCGACTATTTAACTTTGATATCAAAATTTTATCCAATATGTCACCCATAATCATGGCTCACGTCACTCATAAATGATGACGTGTTTAATCACTTTACCCGTAAATGAAGGCTCAGAATTTCAGCTCTTGACAATGCAATACCAGTTAGTTATAGTAGAATACTTTTTGATATCTTGATTATTTCAGATAATCTGAATTTATTTATCCCATCTGAATAGCCCATTTCAGATCATCTCAAATATATTTCAGACTCCCCACTTTTCAAGGGTTCAAACATGAAACATAGAATCATGAATGGAGTAGAATCAGAAAAAAAGAAGTAGATAGAATACAATTAGAAAAAAGGATTATAAAGCCATAAGTTTACGCATCAACAGCGCCCATTTTGACGCTATTTGAAGGTCTGTGTCACCCTGTGTGTGACTCTTGTTGACTTCAATCCTCGCAAGAAAACCAAAGAAAGAAATCATCATAAGAAAATTTTAATTTTTGAAATTAAACTTCACAGTCATTATTTGTTATTTAAACATTATTTAAAGTTTTTGGTATTTGTTTTAAAAGTGAGAAAAAGTCAGATGTAACCTTTAGCCGTGACGGTAACGAAGGCTCATATTATTTGAACAGTTTTTGGTCTTGGGGTCATGAGAAGAATAAAAATATCAAAAATTAAATATTTAGATATAAAACTTTAAATATAAAATACACTTATATTAATTTTGAATTATTAAATAAAATTTAAATTAATATTAACAATGTTGATTGATATTAAAATAAAAATATTAACAGTTGTTAGCCTAGACTTCAGCATCACAAATCGTGGCCAGACTGAATGGAAACCATTTGGGCAATTAAATTTCGTATATTTTGAAGGGGCCCGACACGGTCAATCATTTTGATCAAAGGTTTCCGTCAATCGACTGAGTTAAGCATGATTGACCGTATAGGAACCTGTTTGATGCTTGAGCCAAGCGTTGACGGTGATTGATAGAAAGTTCGAATGACTCAAGCGGTTTCTAGACTAGTTTTGTTCAAGTATTGCGTCAGTCACGCGCCAACAACAATGGAAAACACATCGGAAGTAAGCAAAAATGCAGAACGCGATTTTATCTGTTTATTTATAGAATTATACCGGGATCGCCCTGAGTTATTGAAAGTTAAAAGTAGAGACTATTATAACCGAAATAAGAAAAGCGCGGCATTTTACAGAATATTGCGGGCGGTAAAGACACTGAAACCAGATTATACAGTTTCTGAACTAAAAAAGAAAATTAATGTTTTAAGAACAAATTTCGACCGCGAGTACAATGCGATCGAGCAGAAAACGAAGTCTGGAGCGTCAGCAGATGACATTCCACAACCTTCCCTGTGGTACTACAATGACAAAGTGCTATTTTCTCATCGAAGCCAAATCAGTATTAGACTGCATTTCACACACGGTAGACACTTCACTACCCGATTCTGCACGGAAACTAAAAATCTGGCCGTGAGTTAAAATTAAACTTGAAATTAGCATTAGTCAAGATTGAAGGTTGATTGAAGCACAGTTCAATCGATTGAAGGAAGCTTTTGATCAAATTGATTGACCGTCTCGGGCCTCCTTAAAAGTTTTTTTTTTAATACAAAAGTGATGCAAATCAATGTGATGCAGATTAAGGGACAAATGCTCAATTCGCAATTGACTATACAAATTAACAGCGGTATCACTGACTTTAAGCGGAATCCTGGAGTCTTGTAAGAAATTTTTCCAAAAAAAGGAGAAAAATTACTTTGAATGAATGTTAGAAAAACTATAAAATCATTCAATTTTTTTCTTTTACCAGTTCATAAATAGGAAGATTTTACTAACATAAAAAAAAATCCCAGCCAGAAAACCGGACATTTTAAATAAGATCTGAAAAAGAAGCGAACTAGATATTCACTTGCACTTTAACTACATTTTTTCATTGGCTGACGTGAAATTTAAAATTCAAAGCCAAAGCATAAGGAAAACACCTTCTTCATAAGGAAAACAGCGAAAAACTTATTGACGAACGAATTCACCGAGGATCCTTGAGTTTTGGCAGCTTGCAGTTACACAGATATCCACGAAACAACAGAATTTCAGAAGCCAGGTGACGGAAAAATATATACTTATATTATATATATATATTTAAATATAAATTACAAAAATTAATAAACTATGGTATTAAAAAACGAATGTATTTATTGCCAAAAAAACTGATTGGCAGCTAAATATTAAACGATTACTCTACAAAGAAGAAAACGAATCCTTGAATACTAATGTTCCTTCAAGCCCCATTATTGTACATACAAACACTACTTAAATGGCAGCAATTTATGTTTCTTTTTCACTGTATTTAAAAAAATTCCTCTATGTTTTTTATACTTAGTTTTAACTGAATTTTTAAAATGATTTTTCAAACTAAAATTGCTACGCAAAAAAAATCTTACTTTTCAAGCGTACATGTACGTACCCTATCTGACAGCACAAAATTCTTCAATAGTACTATTCATAAACACTTGGTTAAAATCCCAATTTTTTTCTTTACAGTGTCTTAATTAAACTTGATTTTCGGTTAATTGGTTCAAGCTTAACTTTTGCATACTTTGCTTTTTCAAATTTGGTAAGGCTAATTAAGCACACAATTCTGTGGCTGGTTTAAATGACCCATTTCCAAACATTAAAATTGCACATGAAACATGCACATTTGTGCATGAAATTGCACAAATTGTTTTATCTAACTGTTAAAATGATTAAACATAAACTCGTTTTTTGGTCTCCATTCAAACGACTCACGTGCAAATATGAGTCATTGTGTGCAAGTCAAGCTCGATTTGTTTGATATTAGTCAAAAAGTTTTAACATAAAATTTAAAAACTCCCTTTTCTGCCCCTGTTCAAATCAGTCATATGAGTCACGATTCACAAACTTTGTGCAAAATTTCTTTAGTTTAAACTGTTAAAATAACGAAACATAAAATTTAAAAAACTTACTTTTCTGCCTCTGTTCAAATGATTCAATATAGCCATTAGTATTGGTATTGCCAACATCTGGATAAGAAGTAATCTGGAAACCAACTGGGTTTTCTGGTGGTTCGTTAAATTCGTTGGATTCCGGCTCGGGCAGTGCCAAAACCTCGGCCACTTCTTTGTCTAATTTAGGGTTGCTTTCATGAACTTTATCATCAACACTCTCCAGGTCTTTTTTCAGTTGTTCATCAATTTGCTCTTGAGTCACTGAGGGACAGAAAGGGGAATCCGGTGTCTCTGGCTGGATTGGCGCAGGCGTGAGGGTTCTTGCCGGTGTTTCTGGTCTTTCTTCGTTGTTCTCATGAGTACCTTCTGAAGCAACTTCTGATATTGAATAATCTTGAGGAAAGGTTGACTGAAAATATTGTAGAGTAAAAGGTGGTTGTTGAGATCTAACAAAAAAGGGAAGGCAATTTTCATAGAAAAAAAGTTCTATTTTCAACAATACAGTGAATGCGTTCTTAAATGAGGGTTTATCTTTACTTTATTATACAACCTCAAGGAGAAACAGTTAAAAAACAAAACGATATTTATAAAATAACGGAGGGTAAGTTAGGGGCGGTAAAATCTGTAATAAGAGAAAATAAACAAAATATTAAATGTACATAAATAAAAATGGCAACTTAAATGAAGGTTTATTCTGAAGTATTTGTCATAATAAAGCAAAACCAACAGAAAACAAACCTAAGTTAATAAATAGTAATTAATAACAACGATATAAATAAATAATAATATGTCCAATTTAAATGAAATTTATTCTTAAATAATTCTCCATAATCAATCAAAAACTAACACGATTTTCATATAAGAGCCCAGGGTAGGTTAGGTTTTGAGTAACAGGATGGGGGATACCAAACAACATGAAGTGATACGATGAAGAAACGAAGGGAAAATTCAATTAAATAAAAAACACAAATAGCAACTAAACAAATAATAAAATTAAAATAAAACCAGGAGGATATTTTCAGACAGGGCTCATAAGAGATATCACAAGCCACATAGGGTTTATTTGAAACTGAACCTTCACGCATCTGACCCCAGGTACAACTGAACCACCATGCATCTGAACCCTCGTTCAGGTGAACCCCCATTTAAATAATCCCTTATAAAACTCAATCCCCGTTCAACTGAACCCCATAAAACGGAACTCTCATTTGACTGAACCCCGTAAAACGAAGCCCTCGTTTAAATGAATCGCCGTTTGACTGAACACCAATTCAAATCAACGCTTATTCAACTCAATATCCGCGCAGCTCAGCATCATCTAAATCAATACTCATTCAACTCCACCTCCATCTAATTCAACCCTCGTGCAACTCAACCCCCGTTTAACCAATACCTGTGTGACTCAACCTTTATTCAAACCAACCGCACTCAGCTCAACCCTCCTTAAATAAACAGTATAGCTAGAAAATACAATTCAGCCCATCTCATCGGCGGTGATAAAAGCTGACAAATGAAATGATCTTCATTTATCGGTTATTTTTCTGTCACATATATTTGAAAATGAGCAAAACTTTGTCTGAACACACGTGAAGGTCATGTGTGCAGCAACAAATTCAGTTGCACGGGGGCTCAGTTACTTGAGGTTCAGTTACACGCACACCGCCTCAGACATGCGACAAAAAGCAAAGGTAATTAGGCAAACCGGTAAAAAATTATTTCTTTTTTGACAACATAATTCATCACACTTGAGTGAGGGACTACCCTTACTTGATTATACAGCCTAGAGAAAAAACAGCCATAACCTGCACAATATTCGTAAAATATCAGATGACACAATAGGAATAATCAAAAACAAAATATATTTTATACATGAAAGTTTTTAATAATAAATAACTACTTGAAGCTTAAATGAAGACCGTGCATAATTTCACAAAATGGAGCAAACAAGGCCAAAATCCATAGAATGGTTGAGAACTGGTTAATAGAGAGCAATTAACTGATTGATTGAGAGCAGTAAAGGGGAAATTTACCGAACAAAATGAAGTAATTCCATTTACTAAAAAATTGCCGATAAAAAAATAATTAATAAAAAGGGAAAAAAACATGATCCCAAACAGTGGTCATCAGACATCACCTGGCTATATATTCTGAAGCTGAATCCAACATTGAATATGAGACAATAAAATTTTCAATAAGACAATAAAACCTTCATTATTCTTATGCCCCCCCCCTTCCCACTCAGCCAAACAAAAATCCTGGATATGGCCCTGGAAGTATCAATCTATTTTCACTATTTCCAAATCTTTAAAGAATTGTATGAATAAATTTTCCTTGGTTCCCTTAAGGAGGCCCGAGCCGGTCTATCATTTTGATCAAAAGCTTCCGTCAATCGATTAATTCAAGCATGATTGACCGTCTAGGAACCTGTTTGACGCTTGAGTCAAATGTTGACGGTGATTGATAGAAAGTTTCAATTACTCAAGCGGTTGATGAGGGTGATCGACCGTCTAGACTAGTTTTGTTCAGGTATTGCGTCAGTCACGCGCCAACAACAATGGAAGACACATCGGAAGAAAGCAAAAACGCGGAACGTGAGTTTATCTGTTTACTAGTAGAATTATACCGGGATCACCCTGAGTTATGGAAATTTAAAAGTAGAGACTATTATAACCGAAATAAGAAAAGTGCGGCATTTGACAGAATATTTCACGCGGTAAAGACACTGAAACTAAGATTATACAGTTTCTTAACTAAAAAAGAAAATTAATATTTTAAGAAAAAATTGCAACCGCAAGTACAAGGCGATCGAGCAGAAAAAGAAGTCTGGAGCGTCAGCAAATGACATCCCACATGAAATTAGAAATTAGCTTTGGTCAAGATTGAAGGGTCGATTTAAGGGTAGATTGAAGCAAACGTCAATCGATTGACGGATGCTTTTGATCAAAATGATTGACCGTCTCGGGCCTCCTGTAGAGGTCGAGATATATTTCAATATGTTTTAAATATACTTTTCTTGAAGTCGATCCTGGAGCTCATATTCCGACAAAATAACATGATATTCTGATCGCACCGTTTTTCTTTGCAATATTCGATTTTGTAAACGTTTTTGTTCATTTTATTATCATTTTAAAAGACTTACCAAATATGTTTTACAAACTAAAAATCAGTGGCCTGAAAAGAGAGTATTTCATATGTTGACCCTACCCCTCTAGAAAAGAGCCTATTAAAATACACCCACCTAAATTGAAAAAAAAAAAATGATTTTAATTTAAGTGGTAAGAAATGTAATTGAGAGGTGGTAAGGAACAAAAATTGAAAAACTGCTCATAAACTTGAACTTGCCTCAAAATAGTTAAACGTAATTATACCGTAATATATAGTTGTATCTTAAACAATATTAATTTTGCATTTGCTAAGATAGTTCAATAAATATAGAAAGGCTCTAAGGAAATATTACAAAGCGATTGTGAAGGTCAGAAGAAAAAAAAATTATAGCAAAGAAAAAAAGGATTCTAAAGGTGTTACTAAGTGGCATAACAGAGTAAAAGACGCAAGCATAAAGTCATTTGCCCTAAATACTACTAAATACGAAGAACAAGAAAGGATACAAAGCACAGAAAGCACAAATGCTATCAAAAATAGCAAAAAAAAATAACAACGAAAAAAGACCAACACTAAAAAAGCCGAAATGTGTTTGCTGTTAAACTAAATCGACATACGAAAAAAGCTGGTCCTCTTCTACTGCTGCTATAACAAAAACCAGAGACATAGCATTCACTGAGGACTCTATAACGAAATTGAAAAGCGGCTGTCAACGTTCGAAGGGAAAGAGAGAGCGCCAAGTGATAGAGAAAAAACAAAAAGAAAGATCAAAACTTATACGGGAAAGGCGAAAAGGGAAAGAATTGCCTTCGTTATTTATGCCACCATCAACACAATTTTTGAAACAGCGATAGTGAACCAAATTGGTCTAAGTTTTTTTTCTCCGCTCATTAAAATTGGCCCGACCAAATCATCTGAAAGCTAGGTCTAAACATTTTTTTTCTTTCAATTTTTCAAAAAAAAAAGGTGTCCGATTCAATTTTAGTCCCTTAACCCTCTGGGTTTTATCTTCATTGTAAATTTTTTCTGGACTTGGTCCAATTTCATGATTTAAAAAAAACTGGCAACAGGAAAAGACGTACCTCGGGTATAGCTTGATCACTAGCCTCTTGTAGGACTTCTTTCTTGTCTTCGTCAACTGGCTGAACACTGGTTTCATTACAGATACTTGCATTAATAGCCTCCACAGGTTCTTCTCTTGGTTCAGGGGAAGGCGAAGCGGGGATGGGAGACAATGGCTTTACCTCCTCGTCGTCCTTAGTTATTTCATCAGGTGAAATATTTTCTTCGGCTTTTACAGAA
>JAQQPU010017644.1:7050-18421 GCA_029168905.1 Artemia sp. Kazakhstan ARC1039
CCCCCCCCCCCCCCCCCCCGCCCTGGATAGGGCCTTGAGTATTTCTTAACGATATCAATTAGTCCCCCGAATGAGATGAACCACAATTTAAGTTCTCGAATAAACATGTTGCTGTAAACAAAAAAAATTCCTTTAAAATTGAAGAGATAGCCAAGAGTCTTGAACAGCTTTCGCCCCTTTTTAACTGTTTAATAAAAGACAACTATTTTTATTTTAATGTCCTTTTCAAGGGCTTTTAAAGTCATCTTTTGGACAAAAACTGTGTTACGTCCTTTTTAAGGGCACATGTAAGGGTGAAGACTGTTTTATTTTGATGTGCTTTTTAAATTAAATTTAATATAAAAATAAATTGAATTTTAAATCAAATATCATTTTGGTTTGAAATAGGCTTTAAATTGGACAGGTCACTTTATGTTTCTGAAAAGATTATTAAGCTTATAGATAGATAGATAGATCGTGTATTTCAAAAAGCCCAAGAGCCATATACACACAAAAAATATGAAAATAGAAAAATTACAACAGAGCAAATTACAAACACACATTAACATGAATACATAGCGAAAAATACCTTCTGGTAAAATACCAAAAAAAAAACTTTAATTCCATATAATTAATAATAATTAATTGTAAAAACATTTCCTTCTTTTTAATCCCTTCTCTATGTACGCACCAATACGAAATATTGTGGTTGGATTACTACTTTGTAAGATATTTGGAAGCATCAAAACAATCCCATGTAAGTAATTTTCCCTTAAATCAGAGAGCACCGGGCACTTTCGGAGAAAATGGCCCAAATCTTCTTCCTCATCCCTACAAAGAGGACACACATACCTACCATCAGGATGTACTATCCCCCTGTCGAACACCATTTGTCTACTCTGGATTGGAAGGCAATTCGCCCTAAGCTGAATCCATCGACATAAAATCATAGCCGGTAAATTGAATTTAAAATAAATTTCCGATCCAAAACTAGGTTTAACCTGATTATAATGATTCAATGTAGCAGAATTTAAAACCAGCCCTTGCCAATACTGAATTTCTTGACCCTCTAAGATAAATCGTACCTGGCTTACTAAATTTGTTGGTAGATCAGGGGAACCAAGACCGTCATTCCATGACGGTTCCATGACATGACGGTATATTAAGCTTAATATAATTAAGCTTATTAAGCTTATAAAGCTTATAAATTAGAAGATTATTAAGCTTATAAATGAAAAGAAAACCGCTTCTTTTTGTACAACTAGCGTAATTTATTTCCTAATAATCATTCAATTAAAAGTTTTCCTGTCGATACGTTGTGAAAAGAAAATTAATTCAGCTTTTTTCGCTCAAATCAGCTATTTCAGTTTCAGCTTTAGGACATAGGAAGCTCTGAATTCAGGCAAAAAGACCTGGGGAGTTTATATTGGCTCTACAAAATAAGTATTGGATGAATTTTATGTTTCGAGTCTTCCTTATTTAAAAAAACATTTTGAAAAATACTGAATTGTTCAAAAACGGACTATTTACGAGAGTTCAGTGCGCACTCAGGGATTAGCATTACGCCAATAAGGTTGTTTAAGAGGAATTTACTTTAATATTCAAGATTCAGGGACGTAGGCTGGGCTTAAAACCATCTTTGAATGTGGGGGCGGGGAAGGGGGTGAAAATTATCCAGAGCCTGAAAAAAAACATTTTTTTTAATTTGATATTTCAAAAATACAAGAAAATTATTCTTTTGTATTAACTAATCCCATGGGTTCCTAATTTGTAACTATGACGAAAGCGTTGGAAAATTTTTACTCTTTATGGGACGCTTCTCTTGATTATGCATTTAAACAAAGTGTAATTTCAATTTCAATAACAATCTTGTAGTAAGACTAGTAAAAACGAATTGTTCATGTGAAATTATCTCGGAATTTTTTCCCAACCTGATCCCGTATCATACAAAATTATGGAATCCTTTTTTTCTTTCATAGCACTTATATAAACTAAATATTTCCTTTATTTTATCAAGGCGTATCCAGGATTTTTTCAGGAGGGGGAGTAACTTTTTCGAGGGGAATTTCAAAACTCGGTTTATCTGTATTTTTGCAACGTATTTATCAGTCAGATTTTTTTTTGTGTGGGGGGGGGGCCTTGGGTACGGCCCTAATTTTAATAATGGAATTAGGGAGCATTTGTGATTTTATTGTAGAGAAAATGGTAATTTCATCCAAGCCATCTGTTGATTTTTTTTCTTTTTTTGGGGGGGGGGGGCGGGGGTCGAAAGTTGTACTCTCAAAAAGCCTAATCATTAAGCTGTATAAGGAGCTATCGGCACATCACTTGCGATGTATCTGACACTGCATAATGTGTTGAATAATCTATACAAAAAGGATATTAATTCCCAAAGGGTTTGCCGTTCCAAAATTATATGCAAGAATTTAGGTAATTTAGGCCTCTCTTTATTTTTATCCATAAATTACATCGAAAAAATATGACAACTTTGGAGCAATTTTTTATTTTGTTAGAATAACCATTATATTAGAAGCCACTTTCATCAAGTTCATAAAACAGTGGATAAAATTCAAAAAGCGCATTCATTGCTGTTTTCAAGAAAAAAAAATCAGGACTTTTTCCTTGAGCATTATCGTTTCACACTACCTTTCACATTACCCTACTCAGTAGAACATTTCACACTGGCATAATCAAAGACTATGTTCTATAATCTCGACGAGCAAATTTTGTTTATAACATAGGTAGTGCTAATGTTACGTTAATTAACAGCAGTTAATTAATTTTGAAAACAAACTAATAAATTTTTAATATAAAGCCTTCCACGCTTGATCAAGGCTTGTATCTGCATCCCAAGGCCGTACCCAGAGGGGGGGGGGGGGGGGGTTTTTACCCCCCCCCCCCCCCCGAAATGTTTGTTTGACTCGTAAAAACGTAATAAAAATGGATATAAACAAATTTTATATGCCTTTTTTTAGTTTTTTTGTGTAACCCTCCTCCCCCGAAAAAGATCTTTGACTAAAACCCCCTCCGAGGAAAAATCCTGGGTACGGCATTGCTGCATCCCCACTCCATACTTTTAATTTTTGTACAGTTCCCTTGTGATGATTATGATGATCTTAGACAAGGATTCTGATGTTTTTATGGATATTTGCTCTGGGCGATTGGAAAGGGCTTTGTTTAGCGCGAAAAGCTATAACTAACGTAACGGAACTTAACCACTTAGCTTAGAAAATTACGGACATAATGTGAAAGCCTCTTTAGAATGTTCTGAAACTTAGTATTACGTGTGAAACTACACTTTGCTACCACCTATAGATATTAGCTTGGACCGAAAGGACAAGATGGTTAGATTATTAGATTTATTAGTTTCACATATATCCATTCACAGGGCCAGAATTATTATTTTAGTTGAGTTTTTCTTTTTAAAGATTGATCTATTCTTAAACAACAATTTAATTGCTTAATGAACAATGAAATGTTCCTTTTTCGCATGTTTAGACCTATTCAACATATTTTTCAATCTGAAACAAAAATATGCAAAGCAAGTTTCACAAATTTAATTATGTAGATGTATAAAGATGAATCTCATCTGTCGTTTGATAAAATAAATTTTTGTCTTAAGTTGAAAACTTGTAATTTTATGACTGCAGTTAAAAAAAAAAAATGTACAGGGAATACGAACTATAAGTGCATTTCAGATCCTCGGACGTATTGAATTTCAAAAAATGGTGTCTGACAGCCGAAATTTGTTTTGTGATTTTCTAGTATTAGTCACTTTCCTTAAGAATATTATTGAAACAGTCTATACTTGCTTTACTATCAATTGCTTTGAAACTAAAAGTCGAAAAAACATGGGCTTCTTCTGATTGACTTTTGAAAGGTTCATTTATTTCTATTTGACTGATTTTGCCAGATCTTTCAAAAATAAAATAACGAAACAATATAATTTGGCTGTTCCTGTTATCTCTTGCAACTTTTCAATTTAACTTTTTTTAAACTTTTTGTTATGCAATAACAACCATGTTATGCAAATAAACAACCCATAATTATCTTTTGTAGAGTTTCACCTTGATACCATTTTTAGATCTTAAGATAAGTTCGGCATGAAACGTGATTCGATCCACGTTGTTTGTGCTCTCAATTCGAAACCTTCTGAGAATTGAAGAAATAACAACTTTCTCTTCCATCATTGCAAAACGCTGCCCGATACAATTTCTTGGCCCGGCACTAAACGGGACAAAAGCGAACGGGTTTCTCACCTCTCCAGACAAGAACCTGTCCGGCTTAAAAGAATCTGGTTCACTAAAAAACTTAGGATTTCTCTGAATGGCTACAATCATAATAAGTAATGTTACACCAGAGGGTATTAGGTTTCCCCCAATAACTAAATTTTCTCTCAATTCTCTTGCTATCACAGGAACACTTGGATATAGTCTAAGGGCTTCTTTGATACAACATTCAAGGAACTTCATTTCACTCAGGTCATCCATTGTCACAGGACGATCAGTTTGACCAAAAATAGAGTCCAATTCGGAGTGAACTCTGTCTTGTATTTTTGGATGTAAACCAAGCAGCCATAATGACCAACAAATAGCAGCTGACGTTGTATCATGACCTTCAAACATAAATGTGTCGACTTCCTCGCGAATATCTTGATCTGACAACACCTTTCCATTATCAGAAGCTTGAATGAGGAGGTCAAGAAAGGCGAGACGTCCCTTAATTTTATTTCTATTCGAAACTTTTTTTCGTTCTTTAATGACTGAGTTTGTGAAGCCATGTAGGATTTCAAGACATTTTTTCTCTTGGTGATACATTGAAGAAAGGCGGTAGAGAAAATTAGGCCTTAGCCAGGGTTTAGTAGCCCTATTCATAACGATACTTGTCATTGTATAAACTGCTTTCACATAAGGTGACTTACTATACTCCTGTGCGTTAACAGTTTTCCCCATTGCTGACTCACAAATAATATCTAAAGTACATCTAGTAATGTAAGGAAATATATCAAAGGCTTTTTCAGCATTAACATGTTGATCAATTTTTGAAACTAAAATATCACTTTGTTCGTTGAATACTGAAATGTACTCTTCAAGAATTTTAAAGTGGAAAGCCCCAGTCAGCAGTTTCCTTCTACTGTGCCATTTTAGACCCCCACTGGTGAGTAGCCCTGTTCCAAGCCAAGAACGGAGAAATCTATACTCAGTTGCTTTTTCAATGTGCTTAATGCTGCTCAAAACAATTTCTGCGTCATCTGCATCAAAAACCAACATAGCTGGAAATGGTCCAATCCACAAACGATTCAAGGAATATCCCCAATCTCTGGGTGAAGTTAACATCAAATCAACCCGATAATCTGCACCTCCGATATTCATTTCAAGGGCATTTCCGAGTATCGGTAAAGGGTTTGTGCCTCGTCCTACCTTGTCAATAAGGTTGGAAAACTTTTTCCGTTTTAAATATTGATGCGTCAAAATCGCCAAGATAACGAAGAATACAATAGAGGATTTCAAATATGAAAGATCAGTATCCATCGTGTTTAACGTATAAAATATAACTGAAAATATTGAAATCGTTCTTACGACTGGTTCTCTTATCAACTAAGATTAAATGATGACAGTTGTGAAACCAAAACAAACTATTAGGTTATCATTTTCTGAAGAGAAGAAATCGCTTTGAACATAAACACAGATGTTATTAAATGCCACGATGTTGGCTGTTATTCTAAAGCTGGTATGCGTTTGGCCAGTGGGAAATAATGGGGTAATTCCCCTTCTTACTTAGAAAAATCCTGAAACATCTATAAAGCTAAGTTTTAACAATAAACAGGAAATCTGCAGCCTTTTCCAGATAAATGTATGCACATATATTTGACAAAGGCTGCAATTTGTTTGTCCAGACTTGACTTTACGAAGTGATTTAAGGAGTTTTCTAAGGAAGAGGAGGGGGGGGAATTGTACCATTGCTTCCCATCGGCCAAACAAGTTCCAGAATGACTGAATTTTTAAAGAATTTTACAGAAAAGTTACTGAAATTAAATATTTCTTAGTCCTTAAATTTACCTTGGCCCTTAAACATTTTTTGCGCCCACCTCGCCAAAAATGCCTCCAGGGGACACATTTTTGACAGCTTAGACGAAAAATATTCCCCGCACTAAGTTTTAAGACGGAATATTGAAACAAAGTTTGGTATTAACTTGTACATACTTGACATGTATGTACGCTATTGGTGTATGAACACTAAATCGTATGTAACACAGGCTAATTTGTACTGGTTTTACAGTGTTTTCAGCTGTTGACTAGGGCCGGACAAAACATTTATTCTTCGTAGAGAATCAGAATATGGAAACATTTACAAAGCTGGCATTTCTGGTCCATTATGTGTATGTACAATAAATCCTACATAACATATCCTTATCTTTATTGCCTTTCAAGTATTTGGAGCATTTGACTGGAGCCTTTTTGGGAAGAAAAATATTTAAGGCAAAACATGCCTCAAAACAGCGCACATCCCTCAAAACAGCGCACATGCTTCAAAACAGTTTTCTATATATCTATTTATTTGCCCTGTAATAATATCCTGCATTTAATTATTATTTAAAATATTTGGTCTTTTATAAAGATAATGGAGTCCTGAGGAAACTGGTCTTCTTTTTAATTTTTTTTTTTTTGGGGGGGGGATACTAAAAAGGTTAAGAAACGACACTCTTGACAGTTCTTTTTTCTCTTCTAACAGATTACAAAAGATTGAGACCCCCATTTGTTTTGGGGTCCTCATTTTTACACCATCGATGGTTTCCCCCCCTCCCTCCCACAGTTGTTTATGCTCTCTTTAATTTTGGTCACAACGAGACATTTTCAGTGAAACTGTACCCTTTTTGGAATATTTCAGAAACATGAGCTTATGGGACACGTTGCTCATCAGGTTATTTGCGTGCAATACATCCTTGAGTTGGCTAAACAGTTAGATTTGGATCCGAGAGCCTGCATTGGATCCTTCTTCTCAAAAATCCAAGTTGCAGATGAAGCATATAAGCAAGCCTTTCAGGATGAAGTGGAAGCCTTTATAGGGAGGTAAGATTAAGAGTTAAAATTATATTCGAAATAATATATTATGCCAGCCTTATTGTTCGGCTTTAATAGAAGAAGCTGTTTTAAGTCGCAGCTATAGTTTTTCAGGCATTAATTGTGTAATTAAGCTATTATTTCGACCGATCTTTGAATTTGAATTCTCTGCCAAAGCGTGAACTGTACAGTTAAAGTCACTGAGCGCCCAGCACATAATCATCAAAATAGAAACTGAAGCAACTGAAACTCATTGATTGAAACTGAATCGGTTGAAACTGAAGCAATCTGTTTTGTTTCTAAAGGGTGAATTGTTGTTTCTAAGGTAATATTTCGTTTTAAAAATTCGGTCTCAAAATCTAAGGGGGACCGTATTGCTTCATTGGTAAATAATCGATATAATGGAAATTTGAGGAATTAACAGCACAATGGCGAAATAAAAATCAAATAAGAATGAATATAGTGTTTAAATACAAGTAAAAATATTTGAATAAATAACTTACAAAAAGGATGTGCCAAAATTGAATAAAATAAGCTTTGCGCTTTAAGTGAGTAATGGACAAACTAATAGATTAGAAAAAGGAGCACAAATAGCCGTAACGAGAATTTTCCATCTTTCGTGGAAAAAAAAAATGAAAAAATCAGTTATATATAGAGCAAACATATTCCAATGTTTATTTTTTTGAAAATTTTACTGTGCTAAAAATGAGGATTTTAGTTGAGGGAGAATGAGGGAGGCAAGGTTTGAGGAAAAAAAAAATGAGAAGGGAAAAGTTAGGGCCAAGGCCGTACCCAGAGGGGGGTTAGGGGGGTTTGAATCCCTCCCGAAATGTTTTTTTGACTCGTAAAAACGTAACAAAAATGGATATAAACAAATTTTGTATGCGTCTTTTGAGGTTTTTTTGTGTAACCCTCCCCCCCTCCAAAAAAAAATCTTCGAGTGAAACCTCCTCCGAAAAAAACATCCTGGGTAGGGCCTTGGTTAGGGCGTACCTTTTTGGCAAAATGAAAAACATTGATCTTGTTTAGGTCTGTGGCACCGTGGAGACGGGAGGCATAAGTGATATCCTTGTCATTAGGCTATTTTTTTTTAATTACCCCCATCCTGTATGCCATTTCTTTGGATGGACCAGGTTGCCGAACTTAATAGACGTACGTAAGTATACGACACGTGAAAGAGACGACAGTTCTCAAATTGAGAAGAGGGATATTTGCGATTATTAAGGAGCTTCCGGAGGGGACCGTAGCAGGTTCATTTCATAAATTATCTACTGCTATAGCGTCGAATTACCCGAGAGCAACAGAGCTACGTAAGCTCCTCTGCTCCTCAAATTTATTCGAAGCTTCGCTCTCTCATGAAGTTGATATTTATTTGAAACCTTATTTATGACCTTATCCTAACCCGATTTTTTATTTGGCCCAAGAAGGATTGCCAAAAGCACACGTTTTAACAACTTAAGCAAGTTTAAAACTTGCCTACCGCCTGACGGCTAATGACACACGAGTATTTTTACACTCAGCCTTTTGCTGGGGGAATCCTTTTTTTTTAAGTGAACATAACAGTCAGAAATGTATTAATTTTACTTGGAAAAGAGGTTCGACTAAAATGAAGCATGTATAAGATCAAAATTCTAGATGGCATTAAACTAGAATGGATAAAAAGTCTTGCTTTAAGTATATATGGTACTCTTCTATTAAACGGACTCTTTTATATAGTTCTAGTTTCGTTAATGCTAATGAAATAAAATAAAATAGGATGAATATATAATAATTTAGAAACAAATTTGGGCTATATATTTGCACATTAGGGGGGTGGGGGGCAAAGCATACCATATATTAAATACGTAACCTAACCTAGGTACCTTTTTATCCCCCTAAACCCGAAAAAACAACAATTTAAGTACAGTTCCTGCCTTTGTTTATATCCCCGAAGGCATTGTAAACCTGTTTTCATCACGAGTCTCAGTCTGTTTCGTGACTGGTATGCATTGCCGTAGATAAAAGTGTCCGTTTAATAGAAGAGTACCGTATATATTTCGGTCTCAACTTATTATTAAATAGTTTTTGGTTACGAACTTCAAGTTTAAAGCGCTAGCCTACCATACGAAAGCTATCAGCCCGAAAAAATCTGGCTGATTTTTGAAAAAGGGGGTAAAACACAACCAAGGGGGTTAAATCAAATTTAAGACAAATAGCAATAAAGTCCAAATACAAAAAAAAATTAAATATAATAATTCAAAATAGAAAAAACCAGAAATTACAGTTAAAGAATATATGAAACCCAAAACACAGAAATATAAATAAATAATCATATCAAACATAAAGATAGCAAGTACTGGTAAAGATGAATAAATAAATCTAAAAAAGAGTAAAAATTAAATTGAACATTCAATTCAAACTTGAAAAAAAAAATTTACTTCAAGCAGGAGTTTGGGTACTGCCTACTTCCTCCTCCTCTAACCGTCAAAGTTCTAAAGCCTATTGGTCCATTTGCGTTTTATTGAAAACTATTTGTATTTTGAAGAGTGTCCTTAAAAGGTTGACGACAAATAAAAATTGAAATCACTATAATAATCAAGATGGCTGGAAAGAACTAATGCAAATAAACTGAATATTTAATATAGAATGATATTATTTCTTGGAAACTCAGCAATTCAAGATTTAATTTCACCGTAATGTTTATCTCTATTTTTCAATGTTGTAATTATTAAAGAAAATATTCGTAATATAGTTTGCTTTCCGTAAAGCGGAAATGACGCAATATGTTTTGGACCCTTACGGTTAGGGAAGTGGGAACCAGGCAAGAGGCAAACTCCTGTTCGTAGTATTTTTGTTTTTTTTTAAGTTTGAATTGAATGTCCAATTAAATTTTATTCGTTTCAAGATTTATTTATTCATTTATAGTAGTACCTGTTGTAGTTCGTTTGCTATGATTGTTTATTTAATTTTGTTTGTTTTGGGTTTCATTTTTTCTTTAATAGTAATTTCTGATCTTTTTGAGCTAGAATTATTATAGAAATATATTTTGTATATTGAAATTATTTCCTTTATTGAATTTTTAAAGTAATTTATTATGGGAATATAAAAAATTTAAGACCATAATGGTCAAGATGACTGGAAACAACTAATGAAATTAAACTGATTATTTAATATATAATGATATCAGTCCCTGTAAACTCAGCAATGCGAGATTTGTTTTTATATTTAAATTTTTGTAGTAATTTTTGTTCGTGTTAAGTTTGACATGAACATACAGTTTAATTTTTAATTGTATTAAGATTTATTTATTCATCTATATCAGGATCTGTTATCTTTATGTTCGATATTATCATTAATTTCTGTACGTTTTGGGTTTCATTTATCTTTAGTTGTAATTTCTGATCCTTTCGATTTCGTATATACGAATAATTTGAATATTCAATATAATATTTGATTTTTGAATATTATTGATTTATAATTATTGATGAATATTATTATTATAATATTACTATATATTATATAATTATTGATCTATAATTATTGATTGATGATCAATAATTCGATGATCTATTTGATTCGATAATTTTGATTGTATCAAGATACGATCTTGATTTTCAGTTGGCTCTTTACTTTTCTTCCAAAAACTTCTGTTTCGAATTTTTTTTTCCTTTAATTATTCTGGTGATAGGATAGTACTATGGTAGTGGTCACGAAAAAATATATGTGACGAAATCGAATCAAAACGGTCGATCTTCTAATTGTTTTTTTTAAACTCAAAATTTTGATTTGTGTCGTTATTTTTAATCACAAAACGATTAAAATTGAGTCTGTACAATGAAATAATAAAAATAAAAAAGTGCCCCTGCTGAGGATTGAACTCAGGACCCCTGGTTTACGAGACCAGTGCTCTACCACTGAGCTACGGGGGCTTGGTAATTAAGCTTAAATATTTAAATGTTGCTGCATTTGTTTTACGCAATACGTCTCACGGATAAAGGGTGCAGAAAAATTGAAGTGTTTATACAGAAACAGTCCATTGCAGCTGTATAAGGGCGAAAACTAGTATGACGTATTTAAACAGGATAGAATAGGGTAAAATTCTACTTTAGCTACTTTTGGCTATCTTGGAAAGAGGTTAGGTTAGGGAAATGAAACTTTAAGGGATGGGTCTACTGGCTAAAGTATGTCCTGGGAAGGCATTTTGAAGTACTTACATTGACTCCTTTGGTCAATATATACCAAATCATATTATTGAGTTAGGACTAAAGTGAATACACCATTCGATGCCTTTTTTTATGCTGATTACGAATATAATAAGCATTTCTATCGGAAATGAATTTCAGCCCCCCCCC